>VNWX01000825.1:0-18212 GCA_009869905.1 Ceratophysella communis
TTTCCAGAAAACGAAATGGTGGCGAATTTTCGGGGACCTGGAGTGCTTGGGACTTCTCATTGCCTGTCTCTGTCATGATTTGGATCACCGGGGAACAAATAACTCATTTCAAATCAAGTAAAAGGTTTTTTTAATGTTTAAATTTGGCATTTGAGCTGTCACCAATTTAAAATGTAATTGCTGTGTTTGTCCCGCAGAGCTTCATCTCCTTTGGCTCAACTTTATTCTACTTCGACCATGGAACGTCATCACTTTGACCAATGTCTAATGATTTTAAACTCTCAGGTATGTCTGCATCCTTATTAAATGGACACAGAATCTCTATTTAAAGTTGCGTGTTGACTCAAGTTTTCTAGAGTTTTTATGTAATTATTTGCACAATTAATTTGCAGGGTAACCAAATTCTCTCTCACTTGTCCCCAGACGAGTACTCTCGAGTTCTCAGAGTTCTCGAAGATGCAATTTTAGCAACAGATCTCGCCGTATATTTTAAGTAAGTATGTTTCTAGCTCAATTATTTTTCTGTTTAATGCAAAATGAGGATAACTTCGCACATGAGTGCAACGCGATTATTGCAAAGGGCTCGTTTCAATTGTTTACTTCTGGCTAAATGGCTTCAGGATGTGATGGACGATCTATTTTAATAATAGTTTGTTTAACCGTTCTGGAGTCATTCTGTAACTGATTGAGCATTTGTATTAATCGTTGTACTGCACGATGAGTTTTAATAGTTTTCAATCTGATTGCCAGTCAATTTAAAAACATTTTGTAATCCAACATTTTCTAAAGAAATATTTTATAGTTAACTTTTGGGATCTGTTTTAGAAATCGTGGTGCATTCATGGAACTAATTAATACAAACTCGTACAACTGGAAACGGGATGATCATAGAGATTTACTGCGGGGAATGTTAATGACGACCTGTGACCTCGCCGCTATCACCAAACCGTGGGAAACTGAAAAACGGGTCAGGAAAAATTCCAGTTAAATATCAATTATACTAAGCCGGTATTTGATAATATAGTAGTTTAAACTTAAGATTTTTAATCTACTTTACAGATTGCAGATCTTGTCGCAGATGAATTTTTCGAGCAAGGTGATATCGAGAGAGAGAAACTGAAAATCGTTCCTATTGTACGTTTTTGAATTGAGTTTCAAAAAATTAGATTACCGGTTCTAAGCTAAGCTGAATTTATGCTGTGCGTTTCCAGGACATGATGAATCGCGAGAAAAAGGACCAACTTCCAGCCATGCAAATTGGATTCATAGATTCAATCTGTGCTCCAGTTTACGAGGTAATCAAATCACTGTCTCAAGTGCCTAGCGTTTCCTTACTAACATGCTAATTTAATATATTTTTTGTTCAGACTTTCGACAGATTATCCCCTAAACTCAAACCACTCCTCGAAGGCGTAATTCAAAATCGTCATCGTTGGACTCAAGAGCTTCAAAATAACTCTGAAACTGGGCCAGATAAAGGAAATGGAACCCCAGGTCGACCAATAAAGAAGTAATCTCATTCAATACAAAAGGACTTCCACTTCCGGATCAAAACTTCCTCTGAAAAATAAGCTTTTCCATTTTAAACTTTTAAAATACCTAAACTTTAAGCGTCAACGTAACTGTGACAGGGTTTTTGTGTTTTTTTAGATCGTATGTTTCTTGTGTATACTCTTGTGAATGTCGTGCTTTCAGTCTATAATTAGTTGTATTTTGTAGTAAAATAATAACATTGAACGTCTTAGTCAGTTCTTGTGATGATGTCGGCTGTGTGTGATAAAAAATATTCAAAGTTTACAGTGGATATCGTCTAAATTGCCAATTTTAAGGGCTGGACAAAATCTCAAAAGTCAATTTTTCAGTCAAATATTTCTATGCATCAATTATTTGTGCTTATGGACCATTTCTTAAAAATCTAGTTTGAATTCCTGTCAACAACGTCATCTGCTCTCATCCTTTATATTTTTGTAGAATTATGTTCTGAATTTTGAGTAAGACTTCCGCCACGACATGGCGAGTCTAATTGTTTTGAGTATTTGTATTTGTATCTTTCGTGAATCATAAGTCAATTAATATGCTTCCTGTCGCGTTAGATTAGAAAGAAATGTGTAAATTTTTAATTACTACTTTTTTTTTTGCTTTTTACCTGAGTCATTTTCCGGTGCCATTTTAATTCAAATTTATTTAATTTGTTTTATAATTTTATTTTACGGGTGATAACGATAACACCTGAGTACATTTAAAGTCATAATAATAATTATTTGTCCATGTGTCGATTCAGCGTCGTACTTGTAATTGGTATTTTTGTGTATTGTAAATTGTAAATCAGAATTTCTGACCAATAAAAGTTATTATTCCACCCCATTCTAGTTCAATTGATTCTACTAAATTAAATATTCTGAAAAAACCGGTCAAAAAATGCATCAACAGAACAGCGAATATCTCAACATCGGAACTCTAAAATTCTTGAATGACCTGCCTGCCTGACTTGACCTCCAAAACTTGGGATTTATAGAAGCGAATTAACAGGGATTGATAATTGAAACTGGAAAAGATAAATATTACATAAACCTATTTTTAATTACCTATTTTCCGTGCTTTTCTACCGTTAAAAATTATTTTTTGCTTTATTTTTATGCCCAATTGTTGTATTTACAGATTTCTTGTTTTGTTGGGCAGAGTTATTCCCCCATGAATGCCCATTATTTTAGAACTTTTGCCCATTCATGTACAACGTAGTGTAGAATTTGCGGCATAAAAAACTGATCATTCCTGTGTGTCTGTGTGGCCCGAAACTTGCATAAAAATCCCAAAATTGTGATACTTTTTGAAATATTAGACAGGGTTAAAATTTTCATGCCAATAAGGAAAAGTAGCGTCCCTGTCAAACTTGGCATTTTGGCAAATGCTAGTTCACATGCCGCATTTTGCTGTACAGCGAACTAGGGTGCAGATGTGTGCTTTGATCAGAAGGTTTATGCGATATGTTATTGCTGGGTTCCTGCGAGGGAAAACGTTAGCATAGGAATTACATGGGGTGGCCTTCGATTCGACGACGCTCCGCTCTGAAGTCCAAAGATTCAGTTGGTTTTACCTTGTCCTACTGTGCAGGTCTCTCTTGTCCCTTGTCCCTTCACAACAATGTTCAACCGTTGAACAGATCAAATAACAATGTACTGAGGGTTGACGAGAATTTCTAAAATCCAAATTAAATAAATATTAGAAAATAGCTTGTGGTTCGTGATTCTAAACGTGATTTTAACAATAGATATTTTCAACCAACAACGGGTGAAGGGTATAACTTTGGCAGTGAATAATTCAAAAGTAAAGATTTAGACAAAAATAATAAATTGAACGGTGACGAGACGGTCAACGGTAGCGGCGTTTTAAAACTCTGTCACTGTATGGATTTTAATTGTCATTTTTAAGCTTCGTCGTAGACAGTTTAAACCCTATTGTTTTTAAATTTTGATTTTGGAATTGTCATTCTCCGGATCCGGAGGAATATTGACTAAAAAGTACGTAAGTTTTCGTAATTTTTATTCAATTTAAAAAACATGGAGTTTCTGATAAAGGCAAAATGACAAAGGCAGACAATGACAATAGATACCACCGACAAATCCGTGATTGTCACGGATCACTGTCACTGCGTAATTTCTTTGACAAAAATATCGAATACATCTTCAAATTTAAAACTGACAAGGACTATTATTTTGGTTGGATTGGAATTGGGTAGGTTAGGTTAGTAACAAAAATGCCGGCGTGCAGTCAATATTTTGTGTACTCGAACAATATACACAAAAAATGATATAAAGACTGATAAACGGCATGGGCAATGGGACAGGACAATTCAGGTCAGAGGTCCTATACAATCTTGCCCGACAAGAAAATTAAAGATTAACGACATGATATATCAAATCTAGATAGTAACAGACGCGGTTAGCTATGCACTATGCTCGAAGGTCATAAATTTTACATAGGTAAGTGAAGGTAGGTATGTATGTACTCTTCGCATAATTATGAGAAGTAATTATGTGATTAAGCGTGTAAACGGTAAATAGTTTCGCGTAAGTTGATACAAACACAGGCATTATGTACCTTAGGTATAGGTACGCATTTGGTATTTTTGGTAGGACCTACCTTCAAGCTGCATATTTGATATTGTTCAGATAACATGAAGACAGTCGTTAAATAATTTGTGTATAGTTCATAGTTTAGATAAATATGCTGTAGTTAAATATATTGGAAACTCAAAGTATTGAACGAATTTTGACTTTCATATTCTACTATCTCTGCCTACTTTACTACTGATGACGATGACTGAATAGAATGAAATTCTTGAGCATGTGGCATTTATTTAAATTTACACTAGTAAAAGTAAATATATTTGGAATATTAAATATTTAAAGGACTAGCCCCCAATTATATTTGGTAATAATAATAGTTCTGCGAGCTGCGATGTGACTTTGCCACGGTAATTTATAATTTCTGAAAACGCTATGTAGGTACAAATAAAATTTCAAACTAAAGCCTTTAAAACTTAGAAATTGCTCATCATCGAAGAACTGAATTAACTTCAGATTGAACGAGCAGAATCCCATAAAGAACCTTCATAAATAATTTTATAAACGACTTTTCAGTTTCTCACTCAATTCCTGCGTCTTTCACGCTCGATTAGACATTATTGTTTTCACACATGGGACTTTCTACAGTAGAAATCCCGTAGAGCTGCTCGCTTCAAGTTCAGTCATACGTAAAGGAAATTGAACTCTCTCAATTCCCTTATATTATAAGACAGCTAAAAAGTAACATAAAAAGATGAGTTATAATAATAATATTCCTCAAAAGGATTTACTACGTGGACCCCTTTGAGCTTCCTTTCTTCTCCTCCTTTAAAACTGGCTTCAATCTTCAAGTCAGAGTCAAGATTTTCCCAAAAAAAAGCAAGGCAGCTGGCAAGCAGCGGCTGGCTGTAAGCTGTAAACTCTGATTCGAGATTTAAAGTACTTATACATTAAATTACGACAAATAATGGTGTTTACCGTAGCCTTGCCAGACCGCATTTTTCTGTCCGCTATCCATCCATGCACTGCTTCAATTTTGCACGATACATTATGTCCTTTTATAATAGGTGATTAGAGATTCGTTATGCGTCAGGTTTATCGTGGGGCAGCATGACTTATAGTGTCAATTGCGAGTGCGAAATTCAGCGCAAGATGCAAATCAAGTGTAAAAAATTGATTGACCTTTCTTCAAGCGTTTTTTTCGTTGGCCGAATTTTTTTAATACTGCGATTTAAAAAAAAACTGACCGTTAAATCGAGGTTTTGTCCATTATGAGCTCTGTTTTCCGAAATAATGGGCAAACATAAGCTTGCTGTAATGCCGGCCGAGACCAGAATTTTGAATGAAATGATGATAATAATTTAATTCTCAAGTCTTGAATCCCCGCGACTTCTTGGGGTAGCTTGTGGCTTGGTCCAGCAATATATTACTTTGTTGATATGATATGAACCTAATGTTTTATAAGGGTGTGGGCTTGGCCTTAGCTTGAGTTTCTGATTTAACCAGAGTGACATGAACTCTCTGTATACATTAGATTACATGTTGGATAAGGATGTTGCAGGGTCACATCATTATCTTTAGAATGAAATATTTTACTTTGATACCTTGTTATTAACTACGTCATTTTCATGGCAAAAGAGGCAATAATGTGGAAGTTGCTGGTTTGGAATTTCAATGATGCTGCTGCCTGGGTTTTAATGTTTGGTTTATACAGGAAAATAGACACGATGAAAGTCTACGGTAATTGTAGGTTCGTTCAGGACGACGTGATTTATTTGGGCTTTTTTCAATGAGCTGTAATGTAGCTGGGCTGCCACTACTGTTTGCTTGTTATGGACGCAAATTAAAGCGATGGGATTGGCTTTATCTCGTCTGGTATTGACAGTTCAAGCCAAACTTTAATGCTAATGCAGGGAATTGAAATAAAGCAAACGTCAGTGGGTCGTTATTTCCGGTAATTATAGTATGGACTGTTGTGATGGGCTTATTGCAAGCTTTGCAGTGATTTTTGACCAGTTAATTCCAAAACTCAGCATCCAAGCTGCAGTTTCACATATTTCAGGCATTTTATATTTAAAATAGTGAATATTTCGTTCGTCTTTGGGGCTAGGCTACCGCGGTCGTGTTTAGCATAGTATTCGTAATTTCGCAATCCGTAACTCTATAGCCTTTGTTAAAACACAAAAATGAATGAATCCACCCCATGATTCATGATTCACGCCGAAGATTAAACAAAAAAATAACCACGAAATAGAAACCTTGACTCACCTTGACCAAATAGACGCTTGTAGCTCTGTCATATGAATTACGCTCTAATGCATTTGTGCAAAAAAAAATTAACAAAAGTACGGATGCGATGCAGATGGGTAGAAACACGAATTTACCATTCATATGCTTATGGTACTGGCTGCTGGTACACAGCATATTTATATTTAGATATACTGCTGCTCCAGCAGCTATTTTCATTAATGTATTATTTTTTTGCGCAACAATCCCTTATCCAACTCCACCCACTCACAAAATGTAAAATACAATGCCCTGCCCAGCCAGAGCTTTAATCCTTATGCTACATTGATTATGAGATATGAGAGCATTCAGCAATGACTCTGTCATATTTTGCATTTTAGTAAGTAACGTTATACAATGGTTATGGCATGTAACGAATAATTCGCTTGGAAATTTGAACATCGTGTCATGGTTTCTGCTCGTAGGACGTATGATGTTTCAACTTTAAACCCGAGCCCCAATCAGTCATGTATTATGGTAATATTGGCACAAATGTTTAATGTAACGTAATGGTACTTGGACTTGTCAAGAATTAGCAAATAGATTTAGTTACAATTTTTGAATTTTTTACTTATTAATTCATTAATTCATAAAATGTTTTATTATGTTACAGTTTAACGCCGAGTTAGAAATACATTATTAGTGATTCAGAAGAGACAAGCACTTTTCAACACCTATCAAATAATTTACATGCCGGAAGCAATATTTTTAAACATCGACAAATAGCTTACTGGCGTAATCAGTGGTGGAAGTGCAGATTCCTTTAGCAGATAGGATAGGCGATTTTTGCTAATGGCATCCTTGCTCGTCCTACACGCTCCATATGGAATCCCAAGGCTATTCGCACTGAAAGATCTGTAGCAGATTCGAATCGAATGCCGATTGGAATGTTAATTTGTTTTTACACAGCGAATATATATCTATTGTTAACTTCTGGCTTTAGCTATAACAAAGTTTTTACTAAATGACGGGCATATACGGTATTGTTACACGGTTCTGTCCACTCTGCGAAGATGAACCATTGTCGTGTCGTTTATCTTGTCATGTCAGTGCGTATTTTCTTTTTTGCTACATGCCATGCCAGATATTATCAGTACAAAGACAAACTACAAGTAAATCCTCTTTGTTATGTTCACAGACGAGTTTTTCTCTTTTCCCGAGGATGAAGAAGACGGAACAAGAAACATGTTCAAAAAAAATTGCCCCCAATGGATCAAAATCAAATATATCATTGTGTGCTTTTGAACGTTTGAGTTGGCCAGAGCTCTCTGCAGTGTGAATTCGTCTGCATCAGCCTCTGCATCATCTTGACAACTGCGTGTGGAAAATTGAAATGTAAAGGAACATCGATCTTGTAACAGCTACAAATCTTCCAGGACGCCATGCTTGACGGTAACCCCTTAACCAAACATCTCAAAAGACGCAAATATAACCGAATATCCAATATGTCTCCTGTCTTGTAACTAAAGTGCGAAGAGCCAGACAGCTCAGCACGTAAACTTTGCTGGTAGTGACTAACTACAAGGATGTGGGAATGAGTAATATGCAAATCCAGCCGGAGAAACAATAGTTGGGCCCCTACACAATGAGGAATCTCTTAGGAATTCCTGAGTCTACGACGAGATGCGTCTCTCTGCAGAGAATTCATTCATAATCAGAACAGGTTGGATTGCGGTAGTGTAAGTCAAGGAACTCTGACGATAAGTGCTTCTGGATTGTTTATCTGTCTCTGGAGTGGCTGTTGTTGTTGTTATCAGAATTGAAATTGGATTGTGCACAGGCACAGGGCACAGGGTACGTTGACTGATAGGAATGGTGTGAAACCGAATTTATCAGTAGTGTTTGTATACATCATTGTCAAGGAGAAGCGCTAGCGGCAGGAAGCCAAGCCAGAGAAGAAGAAATATCATTTTTGTGTGAAATCCAGCAGAGCATAAAAAAATGCAATAATACTGAGGCGTGAATTATTCGAGTCGCTGAATCTCTCTTTTATATGATATTTTCATAACAGAAGTGGAAGGACACTTTTTCTCTGGAGGACGGAGACGCTACTATAGTGTAATACCTTGACTGATACAATTGTTTCTACGTGACTCTCAAGCGTCCAACCCGTGAGTCCTGCTTGGAATAAAATAATAGTGAAAAGTCAGTGAGTGACGAATGGGTAAACACCAACAAGCGGACGACGAGGACGATGGACTACTGCTTGAAGCAGTAGGAAGATCACGGAAAACTACGACAAATACAGCATCCAAGATGAAAGTGACAGTCTGTTTTGGGAATGTGCGGGTCATTGTGCCCTGCCCGAATAGGGAGATGCTTGTCCGGGATTTAATTCATCAGGCTACTCTGCGGTACCGGAAGGCGACTGGCAAGGTAAGCCAAGATTATTAATTTATTTATAGATTCAGTGCCTATGCAAAACCGTACGCAAACATTAAGTAGCCATTTCCAGAATGTTTCGCTAGCTCATTTAATAGTTCAACTCATCGTTAAGAAAGGCAGGGCATGGTCAATATTGCCCTTAGCATTAAGCACATTGAACCAGCTAGCCCTAGTTCTACGAAAATGAAAGTGACAGTCTGTTTTGGGAATGTGCGGGTCATTGTGCCCTGCCCGAATAGGGAGATGCTTGTCCGGGATTTAATTCATCAGGCTACTCTGCGGTATCGGAAGGCGACTGGCAAGGTAAGCCAAGATTATTAATTTATTTATAGATTCAGTGCCTGTGCCTATGCAAAACTGTACGCAAACATTAAGTAGCCCTTTCCAGAATATTTGGCTCATTTTATCGTTCAACTGATCGTTAAGCAAGGCAGGGCATGGTCAATATGGCCCTTTAGCAGTAGGCACACAGTCCTAGTTCTGAGAAATGCCATAAATTATGAGCTGTTCCGACCGCCTGTTTTCCGCATCCCTGCCCCGCTCTCTTCACTGCTGGAGAGCTGGAAGAGAACCAATAAAATTTCTGAAAACATATTTTTGAAATTTTATGGAAGTAATGCGTGAAATTCCTTATTATGGCGGTTTCGTAAACACTTTACGATTTACGACGAAAACCACCACTGATTCTAAACCTAGCTTTGGGTAGGGCTTACGAAAGACCCTCAGTATGGGGTATTTTACTTGAATGCGGATGAAATTTTTTGACTTGTGTTTTGGTATGCCTCTACGTTTCCTTGATGATGGCGTTAGCGTTAGAGAATGTCTACATAACTCTTTCTTTAATTACGTGATGCTGAGCTATCCGCCATCACATGTCCCGACAGACACTAGCTCAAGAGGCCTCTTAGTCTTCCCTCACGATCTCCGCAATTCAACAATGCAATAGGAAATTAAAGGTATTTTTCTCGGTAATAATTGTATTTTTTATTGCACTAGTCAGTCGTCCGAGTTTTGGTATGCCTCTACGTTTCCTTGATGATGGCGTTAGCGTTAGGGAATGTCTACATAACTCTTTCTTTAATTACGTGATGCTGAGCTATCCGCCATCACATGTCCCGACAGACACTACTAGCTCAAGAGGCCTCTTTGTCTTCCCTCACGATCTCCGCAATTCAACAATGCAATAGGAAATTAAAGGTATTTTTCTCGGTAATAATTGTATTTTTTATTGCACTAGTCAGTCGTCCGTCTCTCTATAATTTGAATGGTCGCAAGTCATGATCAAATGAAGAGAGATTTTGGCTCTACCTGTTTCACTGGTTTGATCATTTGGTTGTATATGGCAATATTTACATTTACAATTGCGTAGGTAATCTTCAATTGAACGAAGAAAGTGTGCAGATGCAAACCGGCAGCATATTTATTGGCTAGACAATTAAAACGCATTCATCTCAGCCCAGCATTCGTGCTTTGGGTTTGTCAAAATGACTTTCTGTGCCTGACTAGTCCATTGCATGTTTCAAAGGAGTTGATGAAGATTAATACGACACGACGGTAAAGTTAGTTGGCTATTAGACAAGACAGGGAAATTCCCACGTTTAAATTAAATTAGTAGTTTCGTGGATTCTTGGTAGTTTTCGACGTGGGATTGAATTTTCATTCGTATATCTAAATTGAAGACTTTTTGGCAATATGGAGCCTTAATTTACCGTTTCCCGCAGAGCCGAATGATTTGATGAATTGATATGCCGTAAAAGGCTAGGGGTTTGTCAGATGCAAAGCGTCTATTCCGATTTGGAATTAAGCATTCATTTCTAATGTCAAACCGTAGTGAATTTATCAAATTACCTGACCTGATGTAATTGTAAAGCTAATACGCCTAATGGATCCGAATAGGTCGTGTGCGTGTAGATCGCGCGATTGCAAGTCGTGCAAATTAATTTTAATCTTCAATTTTGGTTCGGAACTAATGTTATTTCATCGTAGAAATTCGTCGCATTTTTATGAATTATTGGAGCATAGCGAATTCGAACTTGTTTTGGAATTTTGACTTATTTGGTCGTTCGTCATTTTGTAGGGTACAAATATCGACCGGACTTGGCGTTAGTACATAATTAAATGTACTAGCGCCGCCGTTGAAGAGTACAGCATAGTAAAGTACAGTCATTAGTTTTTCCGACAATGCAAAAAAATTCAGGATTTTGTCTTTGTCATTCCCCTCTAGGCTTACTTTTTATGGGTTCATACACCGTGCGTAAATTAAGAGCCACGACAGAGGACAAGACTTGTTGTACCTATTCACTCATCTTGTCAAATTACACCTTTGCGAACAAAAGGACATGGACGTAAAGAATTTTACTTGGCGTCCGTATTTATGCATTAGTCAAGATGAACGAACGGGACGCGTGGAGACCAATTTGTTACAAATAGGCATTCTTGCTCTTGGCTAGCTGGTCAAGGCAGTAAGACGATTTTCGTGCTTCATTTTATGCGGTAGCGACCGCATAGCCCGAATTTTACAAATCTGTGCCAAATTTTTAATTTTTATGTATGATCTCGTTGCAATATGCAATATGAGATCATTTTTTGGCTCGCATCTCGTTTTCCTGTGATAAAGTAGTTTCATTTCCGGACGTTTATGTCAAAAAGTCAGAATCTCCAGCCCGTATATCCGGAATAATGCGTAGGGGATGCTTGAGCCAACGGAAATGCTGGTGAAACTTTGTTTTTTGTACACCGAATTACCATTGCCTTCTATGTGTAATTTTAATATATAAGTTTTAAGCTGTAGTCGGATATTATTTAATGTTTTAATCGCTCATTTCCCATCTGTCAATTTTTTTAGTGCGTGCTCTGTCAGATGTAATTACTAAGGCAGATTTAGTGAAATCATAAAGATTATTGACTGAATGAGGTTAAATATGAAATCAAGCCAAGTCTCCAATTCCAATTAGCATGCCTATGCCAGGTATCAGAGATAAATAGGAGGTATTATTGCGTTAAACATCTGTAAATTACTAAGGCAGATTTAGTGAAATCATAGAGATGATTGACTGAATGAGGTTAAATATGAAATCAAGCCAAGTCTCCAATTCCAATTAGCATGCCTATGCCAGGTATCAGAGATAAATACAAGGTATTATTGCGTAAAACATCTGTTGCTCGTTACTCAAGCGTATCGTATTTTGGGCACAGAATTTACCTATTTCAAACCAATCTAATTATTATAATACGTTTGAATTATTCGATTTCCCTGTTACCGGCAAATTGATCGAATTTTGTGATATGCGAGGATCGGATTCTGTTTACCAACTATTTATTTTATTATTTTCGGTGAAAGTTTGAATCCGAAATATTCAAAACCATTATTTGGCGTCAAAATTAATAAAATAGAGTTGAATTTTAAAATTAATTTTTAATGTTTCGAGTATTTGTTGCACCGAATATTCTAACTTACTTAAATTTTAATTTTTAAATAACGGTGCTTATAAAATTTGACCGAATTTGAAAGTTCAGGGGATTTATGAGTTTCTCTACTGTGCTTTTGCTAAAGTGCTTACAATGGTAAATTGCTCCGAAGTGCAAATTTATGTAAGCTGAAACTGTACCGTTAAGTAGCCCAGACCCAGAAGAATCGGTATTTTACTTCTACAACGTTATAGCTCCGGGTGACATACGCTTGAATTGAGGCCTGCCTGTTAGGTGTGAGCAGACGAATAGGTTAATTACTGTACACCTGAATTATTGATGTAGAAAAAAGAGGTTTCTTCTGCTCGATTTGTTGACAAGATGACATTGCATCGGCTTCAATTTAATTGGCATGCCAGACGCCGTAATTCTTGAATTGAGCTTGAGCTCTTATGCAAGGGATTTCGACGAAAAGCGACAGGCTCTGTCGAATAAACAACAGGCTTCAAACGTCAAGTACGATTTACTCTAATATCCGAATAGGTTGAACTGTCAAGTCAGGATTCAATTCCATGTTGGGTTCAGTTAAGATGCTTTAGTTGCTGAATTTGAATGAATCAGCTCAGGAGGTAATAGGATTTTACAGTCGTGTTCTCACGAAGTATTTTGCAATGCTATATGGTAAATTGACGAGATAAAGCTTCATTGATCAAACCGCTGAGTCTCATTGTAATTAACAAATGGAGGCGTGCTCGGTCGATTCGTATCTGACGCTTAAATTTATAGCGAATTTTGTTGTAGGCTATTTTTAATATTTTAGCATTTCGCCAGATTGCTGGTATATGAATTTTGTGACCAAGTGTCACGCGAAAAATCGCACGTAAATCCCCCGGAAAATCTGAATTCCTTAGACGGATCGTCCTTTCGCCAAATAGGATCTTTATGAGCTTCTGTCGAGTTGAATTAAAGTGTGAGAAGGAATGCGGTTTAGCCTCGCACGACTCACCTACATCTTTCCACATGTTGCACTTTTTGGTTTAGCGAACAACAAAAACAAAACATTTTTATTTTCCTATCCTATAACTCTAACCCTTTTATGTTAGTAGGTGGAGTAAATTGAGCATTACGCTCTTGTAATTGTAATTCACGGAGTGAACAATTCTACACTTAATCACACACACACACATAGGAGAAAAGAGAAGCCCATTTTCAGAGATGAATACTGGCGTTGATTTAGTCTCAAAAACGTGATTTTGTTCAATGTAAACAATGGGAAGTCATCATCATCAATTACGTTATTAAATGGAAATGGAACCTTATAGAAGCTATTCTTGATTTGGTCCAGCTTATGCTATTATGGATTTCATGTTTCTCTGCCATGTATTGATTTCTTTTGTTTTGTTAATGGAGAATCCGTTAGCCGGTAGTACAGGTGGGTAAGCTGATTTCCGAGTTGGAATCCAAAAACATAGAGAAAGATTACAGTAAATTTTGAAATAATTTTTTGAATTATTATTGACACGGAAATTCCCATTTGACCTGCAGTTACAGAAAGGAGCGTTCTGGTTTCCAAATTATAAGTTTAAACATAGCATCTAGTTTATTTACTTGTGGTTATTCATTTTTCGTATCGTTCATTGAATCCCCTGCATGATAAGATAACAGAAAACTGTGCTTAGTGCGGATAGACGGACAGACGGACCACTAATAACGCCGATACCAATTTCAAGAGGCAAACCTTATGGCTTCATTAATTCTTAAATATATTTATAGGTACCAAAGACAGAAAATGGTAGGTTGACAGAGTATCAAATTTTGTTTGACGTTAGTTCGACTGACCCGAAAAAAGTTCACTTCCTGCTTAACTTTACTTTTTTTGCTTTACTTTACTATGGCTGAACTGACAGATAATGAAACGTGCTGTGCAATGAAATAGATAGCAGATGATGGTTTTGTTATCTTGCTGTGATACGTTTATTTTCAAAAACAACGGTTATTTAACAGGCATTTCCTTGTGGACTTTAATTGTATTTTGTTCATTGCCTGTCTCGCTTCTTCTTGTGACTCAACAGTAAATGTTGACAATCAAAATGTCAGGTAGTCAGTCATCTTCGTTTTTTAAATTTCCTTGTGGACTTTAATTGTATTTTGTTCATTGCCTGTCTCGCTTCTTCTTGTGACTCAACAGTAAATGTTGACAATCAAAATGTCAGGTAGTCAGTCATCTTCGTTTTTTGTTACACTGTACCAGCTAAATATATTGTAGGCTCGAATTTCAACTGGTGTCGGTTTGCTCGGCGTATTTTCTGAAACTCGTGCCTGATTTTATAGGAGGGTTTACGGAATTACGGAACGGATGGTCATGATTTCTTGGGCACAGTTCCGTGGTACAGGATTGACTAATTTTGATCTACAATTAGCGAAATTCGAGATGCTTTAAAGCTGTTCAGCACGGTTCTAATTACACGGCGACATTGATATTCTGGCATTGACATTTTGGCTAGCGGAATAACGGTTGTTAAATCGATTTCTGAATTATTGAAAATGCTCACAAAACGTTATTTTGTATTGCGGTATCCAATATATTGATTAATTTTCTTCATAATGATAATGGCAGTGAAGTACGAGTAGGAATGAAACGATATTTAATATTTAATGACCTCCCAAGCTCCGTTCATTCTGTAGAAACTCTTGAAATCCAAGCACTTATTTGAATTGGATTCGACTAACTGCTGCCTTTCATCTCCTTTACCGTTAGTTTACTGACTTGTCTTGTAATGGAAGTATTGACCGACGGCTGGGTTAATTTCATTTTGGGGTTCAATCGTTTTTTACTTATATAAGAAATTACTAGCCCCGTTGCGAGGAGGTTTCAGTTAGTTCTGCTCAGCGTTATTCGCCATCATTAGAGAAACAGAAGACGGTTGGGTTAATTTCATTTTGGGGTTCAATCGTTTTTTACTTATATAAGAAATTACTAGCCCCGTTGCGAGGAGGTTTCAGTTAGTTCTGCTCAGCGTTATTCGCCATCATTAGAGATACAGATTGATGTGATGGACTCAATCGGTTTCTGTTGTGAATTGAATTGAATACGTATAACAGCACTTGTAGTCAGCAGCGTCTTGCTTGAATGCAAGAAAGGATTAAATTATATATTAGACGTTATTCGTTATTTCATCTTCCCGTGCGGCTTGGCCTGTTTACAAAGATTACTTTTGATTGTTTGACTCTTGACGGGGTTCGTCTTTTTTATTCATTTCATGCAGAGGAGGCATTTCGTAAATAACGTGAGTCATGACATGACCATATTATTATTTTTTTTGTATTAATCAGATTATTCGTTCGTTGTACCCAAGGGATGTGAGTNTTCGTAAATAACGTGAGTCATGACATGACCATATTATTATTTTTTTTGTATTAATCAGATTATTCGTTCGTTGTACCCAAGGGATGTGAGTTTAGTATTGTGCATGAATTTCATATGGTTTCAATTCAATTACTCAGGTTGAATGAGCAAGGCAAAGCATATAAACATGTTAAATAATATTAAATGTGCAGCGTGCTCGTTGATTGAAAAGATGATAAGGTTGTGGCATGCCATGCCGTTTTTCATTTTTATTGAAGGGTGAATCGTGGTTTCGTTCGCTTATATGATTTTATTCAAGGTAAATTTTGAATTTTTGTTATGTTTTCGATTTTGGGCGGATTTTGCCCGATTGGAAGTGCGTTAAGCTTCGAGAGAAATTTTTGGAGGGTCAGTCAGGTTCACTTGGACGAAATTGGCAAGTTCTTAACTATACAATTTAATAAAGCAGGTTAGCAAATTACACGTTTTTAAAACATTTAAACAACGTCTAATTACTGCAAGCTAAATAGAGGCATGTTAACATGTTTTTCTGAATAATTAGCGACTCATTAAGGCGAAGATGCTTACTAAAAAAAACAACTGTTCGTTATCTATGCCACAGCTTCCCTTACTGCTCCAAAATTCTGGGTTAGGCGGATTATTAAACATAAACGTAAATGGGCATTTCAAATTTTACGCTTTTAAGGTATACTTAGGCTAAAACGCGTCATTCGCAAGATGATTGAATAAAATGTCCTAATTTTCTCTCGTTTCCGTCTTGACTTTGGCCTTGTGTGGTGGTTGCTTGTAATTCGTTATTTGGCTGAAGATGAACTTCAGATCTTGACTGCGTTCGGCCTTTATTACTTTGGACACGGAGATAGAGGCAGACAGGAGACATGAATAATCCATTTCAATTTATTAATGGATGTTTACCTCGTCATCGCATCATGCAGAAGGAAAAGTCCGTTTTACCTACTTCCCCTAAACGTGGACGTAGAGAACATGGTCAAGGATGCAATACTCACGTTCATGTTTTGGTCTACTCTACTCTTTCTCTAGAGCATGAGGTAAGGGTTCATTGTTGAAAAATGAATTTTTACCGTTGAGCTTCAGCTAACATCCTGCCTGCCACAGGGAGGAGGGTTGGTTCCCTTCCAAAAGTTCCGACAGGGAGAGTTTCCACTTACAATGGAGTAAAGTGGCAGGTACTGTACTGTACAGTCAACGTGTGGCGGAGACTTACTAGCCCTGCAAGGGCCACAACATTACAACGGGTTCAATGTCAATTATGCCTCTGTCATTTTGCAAGCTTTGAAATATACTTTTGGATTTCTCGACCTAGAAAATCACGCCGTAATAGTTCCAGGTTCCAGAATTGGACGTTTGAATTTTGCAGTTGGTCAAGGCGCAAGGTGCAAATGACGGAAGGCGCCTTAGCAGGGCAGGGGGACTTTTTTGTGTGTAACCCTGGCTGACGCCGTGTAAGCTCTAGCTCAATGTATTTTTTCTCGGTCTCAGTTCCGAATTCAGGTTTTTTGTATGTTTTTGAATTGAATGTAATTTCTTCATCTGAATCTAAAGGCATTAGACAGCACTGAACTGGATTACCTTTGGTGGTATGGTAGAATAGTAACTGGTACTGACAATCCTCCAGTTCTTTCGGCGTGAGGGGAGGTTGATTGAAACGGAACGGCAGCTACCAGCGGATGGCTGGAGTGTGGGTGAGCTAGGGCTCATTGCTGTGGCTCGTATTTCTTTCAGGCTTCAATGTGATTATTATTCTTGTTGAATTGAACCCAATGTGTATAGTCTAACGAGCTTGCTGCCGGGGTCTACTGGAATTATGGACGATGAAGACGACGGCCAGACAAGGGCAGGTCGACCAGATGTTCCGATTCCTCTGGTAGATATATGCCATCAACGCTTCAAAGCTCCTGTGTTCATCGGAATGTAAAATGTGTAGCAATATATGCAACTTGCTGGCTTGTGTGTATCAGTTTCATCTAAATCTCTGTAAGGGTTGTTTTTGATGGGGTAGGTTTTGATTCGGGATTCTCCCTGGACTTATCTGTATCAAGTGCCGTGATTTGTGGCTATCTAGAGATGGTATAAAGCAGATTCGCTTGAATTTTTTGTCAAATTTGCACTTTCCAATGTTTATCTGCTTTGTTCAGTCGTGCGAAGGGGATCCGTATGCATTACCAGCTTTGACAGGAGACAACTAAGCTAACCATGAGACTGACTTTTCGACAGATAATGTCAGTTTATATGTTAGACAGGTGACAGGTTAACAGAAGGAGTTTTGCGGAATACAAGCTCTAGAAGTATCGGCCTAGGACCTACCAGAATGATTAAAATGCGAAATAGTTCAGGGTTTGGGCGTTAGCTGGGCCTACGGCATGGATCATGTGTAATTTCAGCCCTAATTAATTAGCCGGTTTAATGGTAATCCGAGCATATATTGTTAATTTCGTTAATTCAGAATGTACTTCAAATTGTACGACTATTTTGCGTTAATGAGATGAAGCCTGGGTGCGACGGCTGGCTGGCGATGAAATTCTAAATATTCTGGAAAATTGTATCCCTGTTCGACCTGTGCCAATGCAACACAATGCATGCAGTTCAACTGAATACCTATTTATGACACTGTTAAATTACATCCCGTTTCCGTATAAATTCAGGATTCAAACCAAGCAAGCTGATGACGGTACTTGAAACTG
>VNWX01000826.1:0-18193 GCA_009869905.1 Ceratophysella communis
GTTTAAGGATATGGGTCTGGACTCACGAATGGCGATCGAGTTGATGAGTCGAATTTCCAACGAGGCTCCTGATACAGTATTACAAGACACCGTTGCTTTTGACTATCCAAACTTAACAGCACTTACCGATCACGTCTGGGGTCTTGTATTAGCCGCGAAATCGGCAGAACCTGAAATCGACCATGGTTCTTTAGAACAAACAGTGGTTCCGGAAGAAACACAACAGCCGAGCCGCAGCCGCTCGATTGCCGTGATCGGGATGGGATGCAGGTTTCCAGGGAGAGCCAGCAATCCAGAAAATTATTGGGAAGTTCTGAAGGAAGGAGCTAGTGAAGTCGGAACGGTGCCTAGTTCAAGATTCGACATCGATCGCTACTTCGACGCCGACCCTGAAGCTCCAGGAAAAATGAATACAAAATCTGGAGCTTTTTTGGAATCCGTGGATAAATTCGATGCGAGTTTCTTCAATATCAGCGGAAGAGAGGCAGAATGGCTGGACCCTCAGCAACGCCTTCTCCTTGAAGTAACATGGGAAGCCATTGAAAGAGCTGGAATTCAGGCTGAAAAGCTTCGTGGGTCAAAAACAGGCGTTTTTGTTGGAATTTCTTCAAATGATTATGGCCGTCTTATTTCAAGCTCCAGTCCTAATATTGGGAGTTCAAATGAAAACCACTCCCTATACATTGAAACTGGTAACTCCCATGGTACGGCTTCCGGTAGAATCTCATACGTACTGGGTTTGGAAGGACCGTGTCTCTCTATCGATACGGCATGCTCTTCATCTCTCGTCGCGGTTCACTTGGCCATTCGGTCGCTGCAATCAGAGGAATGTGACATTGCACTTGCAGGAGGAGTGCATCTTGTTTTGTCACCGGATGTAATGGTTTCTCTCAGCAAAGGGAAAATGCTGTCTCCATCGGGACTTTGCAAAACATTCGACGCTGAGGCCGATGGATACGTCCGTGGTGAGGGGTGCGGAATGGTCGTACTCAAGCGGCTTTCGGATGCTATGAGGGACAGGGACCAAATCCTTGGGGTTCTGCTGGGCTCCGCAGTCAATCAGGATGGAGCCAGTGCTGGTCTGACCGTCCCGAGTGGTCCAGCTCAAGAACTTTTAATTACTGCAGCACTTGCAGATGCCGAAGTAGAAGCAAATCAGGTATCTTTCGTTGAAGTTCACGGTACTGGAACACCACTCGGCGATCCAATCGAAGTTAATGCCTTAACCAGAGTTTTCGGTCCAAATGCTGACCATCCGCTGCTCATGGGAACTTGCAAAGTTAATATCGGTCATCTGGAAGCTGCTTCAGGAATCGCAGGTCTGATCAAAGTCCTCCTGTCGCTTCAACACAACTTTATTCCGCAGCACCGGAATATGTTTGAACTCAACCCAAGAATTACCCTAGTGCCGGGGTTGTCTATTGCCGCTGGACAAAGTTGGCAACAAACAGGAAAAATCGTTGGAGTTAGCTCATTTGGATTCAGTGGTACAAACGCCCATGTAATTGTTCAAAATTATATCGAAAGAAAATCTCACATTACATCCAATCGTCCACTTCATCTGTTGACACTGTCGGGAAAGACAGCAGCGGCACTGAACGAGCATATTCAGCATTTCCAAACCACCCTAACTGAATATCAAGAATCAGGGGAGCTGCTTAACCTCAGTCGTCTTTCGTTCACCGCAAACGTTGGAAGGATGCATTTCAAGCACAGGACAGCCATTGTCGGATCCAGTACATCAGAACTTATTACACAGCTGAATGAACAGCTTAACTCTACAACTAAACCAGCACCCAACTCTCCTGGCAAAATCGCAATTGTATTCAATTGGGTGACCGGGCAAGAAATGGCAGCTAAGTTTCAAGCTTGCAAAGAGCTTTACAACACAAGCCTATTATTTAAACGTTACGTGGATCAATACGCGTTAATTTTGAAAGATTTAGCCAGTGTCAGGCTGCAAGATTGTTGGGAAAATTTTGGCCAGTTAGAAAAGGCTTCAAAAATGCTTCCGATTGCGCTGGTTATGGACTACTGTTTAGGTATGTTTTGGAAGAAGCTCTTGGACCCGTTGGCCCCAAAATATGCTCTGGGCCTCGGCTTTGGGGAATACGCGGCAGCATGTTTAGCTGGACGGATGTCCATCAACGAAGCAATCAGAATTTTATCAAAACTTGGGCAAATATTCGAAGACAATCGAATTCCTTGGACAACTTTCCCGCCATCTACCATAGAAACGCATACATCAACTTTCAGCCGAGTCCTTGCAAATACTGATCGCACCAGACCGGAGCCATCTGAAATAGAGTTCATTTCATCCGTAACGGGAGCTGTTGTTACCAGTGTCGGTAAAGAACATTGGTTATCCCATCTCATAAGCACAACCGAGCACACAGAAGCCCTTCATACTGCTGCAACCAATGGAATCAAAACTTTTGTGAACGTTGGCTTGGAGGAACAGCAGCACACTGATGAACTGCCAACAGGCACAAATTTTATGGATGCTTCTGTTTCTCGACAAGGACAAAGCCCCTGGTCACGTATCCTGGAAGCCGTGAAAGAACTCTACGTCAACGGCGTTGACTTCAATTTTGAAGCTTTGGAGGACTGGAGAGGACCACCAATGGTTTTACCAACGTATCCCTTTCAACGAGAAAGGTATTGGACAGCAGTCTTGGATGACCATTTCAACTTGACTGGTCAAACAGCTGAAAGTGTGCCAAGCTCCACGTTTATGTCAGACTCTTTGACGAAGCATCCGCTTCTTGGCACGCGTTCCCGACTTTCGAACTATCTAACGATTTATCGTACCATGCTACCACTTAACGGAGTTCATCAATATTTGAAGGACCATCAGGTTTGCTTTAATATTTTGTGTAGCAACTGAGCCTCTATCACAAATACAATCTACATTTTTGTTAACTAACACGTTAATTTGAACCATTTCTCAGGTACTCGGAATTCAAATCGTTCCTGCAACAGCTTTCATGGAGATTTTTCTGGGAGCTGCTAAAGACATTTGCTTTACCAACCGAATCCAAAATGCCAATTTCGTTGAGATAACTGACTTTGAAATCCAATCACCCCTTCGTCTCATCGAAGAGGAGCAGAGTAACGCACTCATCGAACTGCAAACTTTGATCGAGGCGGATGAAGACAACTCGGCGTACATCGTCGAAGTCGGTTCTAGAAGAACCTTTACGTCGGCATCAGATGGAGACACAGACGAAGAACAACCCGTTGTAGCGGAATGGCTGTGTCATGCTAGAGGAACGCTAAAAATTGTGAGCAAACGAAATGCATCGGTCTGTTCATCAGCGCTGTCGACTTTGGTGGAACTGCAAGATGTGGGTGAAAAGTTGGTGCTGACATCCTTTTATTCTAAAATACGAGACTTTGGAATTGATTATGGACCAAACTTCCGATTTCTGAAGAAAATTTGGAATTGCGGGCGTCAAGCTTTGAGCGAATTAAAGGTTGGTATTCTGTAGGCTCATTCAAAAATATTATTCAAACTTCATTGACCAAAGATTTCTCAAAATTGATTATTTCAGAATAATACCGAGAAACTTACACGGGTGACAAGAGAACTTGGACAGGAGTACGTTATCCATCCTGCTATTCTCGACAGCAGCCTTCACGCGGTATTTACGCAGTTCAGTGCAAACACTGCTCACTTGGGGACTACTTATTTGCCAATCGCTGCTGAGAGAATCACATGTAACTTGGACCTGGCCGGCAAGAATCCAATCAAGTACTCTCTCGCCCGATGGGAGCGCGGTGGTCAATCCGGTCGAAAAGGGAGACGCGCTTCGCTTCGATGCTCTATAATAGATATTCCAAGCACCACTTCTGCCGAGACCATGTCCTCGTCATTCACACTTTTCGATCGGGAAGGCAATTCTATTATGGAAATTGAAAATTTCAAAATGCGGCGTACCAATACAACAGCAGTTCTGGAGACACTCTCAGACCAAGTCCAGTTGAAAGATTGGTTCTACGAGGAAGTATGGACTCCTATGGCTCTAAAGAAGCTTCCCACAACAAATCTTTTCACCCATGTGCCGGAAATTTTTCCAGAATTCCAAGAAATGGCCTACTACCTCCAAAAGCAGCAATCTTTACCTGATTTTAAAGAAAGTCTGCGAGAAATCGGGAAGTACAGTCTCTCGCACTTTGTTTGCTGTTTCAGGGAAAACGGGTGGGACCCGGTGGTTGGAGATCGAATTGAGTTAGGTGCGTGGATGCGACAATTTTCCTTACATGTTTCTCACGAGAGGGTGCTCCGGAAAATGTTGAGCTCATTGGCAAAGGAGGGAGTACTTGAAGGCACTGCTGTAGGGCGGGATGAATGGCGAGTGGCCAAGGCCTTTCCAACTAAAGAAGAATACGAGAAAATTCAAGCGGATATTGAGTCGCGTTTTTACAACTATTACAAGCTTGAGTTTCGACTGGTCAAAAGATGCGTTTCGAGTCTGATTTCCATTCTGAGGCTCGAGACCAATCCGTTGGATATGCTCTTTCCTGACTCCAGTAATAGCATGTCCGAAGAAAACGATCAGGTAAATTAGCTCGAGTCGACTTTGACTGGTCTCGCTCTTGCCATGATAATTTATAATTACGTGAATGCAGATCGAAGGTGACAACCAATCATCAAGTGATGACGCAGGCGTCGAAGAGCTATATCACAACTCACCGGCTAGTCGGACCGCTAATCTTCTGCTTGCAAAAATCCTTGTTAGAATTTTAAAGCAATCAAATTTGAAAGATCAAAATGAGTCTGGTGGTCATAAGGAGTTGCGTATACTGGAAATTGGAGGTAGGTACTCCATAACGGAGAATTCTGGAGGTTAGGAATTTATTCCTTGAAATATGAACAACAATTAGAACACAAAATCTCCGCTGATTATTGACTCGTGATATTTAAGCAGGTTCCTAAAATTTGTGTTTGCAGCCGGCACGGGAGGAACTACGAAACAAACTATAAATTACCTAGAAGAAATGGGAATTTCTTATATGTATACTTTCACGGATCTGTCACGATATTTCTTCAACAAAGCGAAGCTGAGCTATACAAACGTCAGCTCAAAGATTGAATTTCGAACTCTGAACATTGAGGAGGATTTAACGGATCAAGGGTTCAATATCAATTCCTACGACGTGATCGTCGCAGCTAACGTACTACATGCAACCCGAGACATTTGGGTAACGATGCTGAACGTTAAGAACTTGCTTCGAATCGGTGGACTTCTTCTCGTCGTAGAAGCCACAGAGCCGTCGTTATGGTATGTGCCGACTCATCGAATTTTCAAGGCAAATTGAATTATTACTGATCTTGAGTTTGATGATTTTCAGGTACGACGTAACATTTGGTTTACTTCCGGGTTGGTGGCTATTTGACGATCGCTACAGAACCGAAGACCCTCTACTCAGCCCAGATACTTGGAAAGAGCTTCTGACGAAACTCAAATTTGACTTTGTGGATTGTATTGAAAGCTACCCTTCCGTGATTCTTGGAGTAAACGGCGACAAGCAGGCCATATGTTCACCGGACTCAGACCTTACAGAGGTAATACAACCAAACGTCAAGCACGCCCCTCTGTGGCTCATCTGTGACCCAACACAGAGCGAAATTGGCCAGGGAATCATCAATGAGATCGGAATCATGGGTCGAGCAGGGCTGAAAGTTGTTGGTCCCAGTATCAAAGATTTCATTACACAGCTGGACACCGAGCTCAACGAAGTTGTAGAGCTCGAGGGAGTCGTCTTTCTTGCAATTCCTCCTGATTCTGAAGATAATGAATCGAGTGTACCAGATCAATCACTTGCACTCTGTAACTATTTGCTGGAACTTCTTCAGACGGTCATAAGCTTCAATATTCCTGTCAAGCAGAAGTTCGTGGTCGTCACAGTTGGCTGCGTGTCAGTATATCCCGGTGATGCTGTGGTATCTCTTCCAGGATCCGCTATCTGGGGAATGGTCAGAACAGTTCGAAGAGAATTCCCCAGCTACAAACTTCTTACTTTGGACTTGGAGCCAGGAACTTCGAGCCTTTACATTGCCCAGATTTACCAGAAAATGTTTTCCACATACGACGAAGTGGAAGTTGCTATGAGGAAACAGGAACGCATCACCTGTCGCCTCCAACTATCAAATCCAGCACGGACAGGAGTTAGCCTTGGTTTGCCACGAAGCCCCGGAAAATACTACGAATTAGCGCCAGCAGAATCTGGGTCCATTTCAGCTTTAACTTTTTGCAAGAAGGAGGTGATAGAGCCCTCAAACGAGCAAGTTGTGGTTGATGTTCGAGCCTGCTCATTGAATTTCAAAGACGTGCTTATTCTAATGGGCGAAGTGGACGAAAGTCGTGAAAACCAAGTGATCGGATCAGATTTCGCTGGAGTGGTGACGTCAGTTGGGCCAGACGTTACCGATTTTGAAGTAGGCGATGCTGTGGTTGGAATCACCGATGCTGGCGCAATGTCGAATCTGACGGTGTCAAGATCTAGAATGGCTAATGAAGCTTCCGAGTGGAATGACATTCGAGCAAGGTTCCACAATCCCATCCGTGTTTCTTACCGTGTACCATTCTCTCGTCGAAGTAGCGAAGCTTAAATCTGGGGAAAAGATTTTGATACATTCGGCATGTGGTGGAGTTGGACTGGCGGCTATACAGATTTCTAAACACCTCGGAGCAGAAATATACGCAACCGCCGGAAGCCCAGCTAAACGCGAGTACCTAAAGACTACACTGGGAATTCAACATGTATTCGACTCAAGATCCGTGGCTTTCTCTCAAGAAATACAAGATTTAGGAACAAGAATAGACTTGGTCCTAAATTCCCTCACGGGACCGAATTTCATCAAAGCTTCAGTGGACAGCTGTGTTGAAAATGCTCGCTTCGTTGAACTCAGCATTAGGAATACATGGAGTGCAGAAGAAATGACTGCCGTTCGACCCGATATCCAGTATGCTACTGTTCAGATGGACCGAATGGAGCCCAATTCAATCAAGAAATACTTCGAAGGATTGCACGACTTGTTTGAAAGGAAGATTCTTTATCCATTGCCATACGCCTTGTATACGCTTCAAAGCGCAGTTCAAGGCCTTCACTTTCTCCGACGTGGGAAAAGCATTGGAAAAGTAGTTGTAACTACGAAATTGGAAACTGCCTTTGAACGAGTTTATTTCCGAGTTGACGGTACGTACATGATCACTGGGGCCTTTGGCGGTCTGGGCACTAGCTTACTCAAATGGATGATTGGAAAAGGAGCAAGAAATTTCATTCTGCTTCATAGAAGTCCTGCGTCTCCAGCAACAGCAAAATTACTTGACAATGTCAAGCTGGATTTTCCTGATTTGAGTATCCACACAATGCAAGTTGATATCGGCAACTACGATGCTCTGCAGAAAGCATTCAGCAAAGCTCACGTCGGAATGCCGCCATTGATCGGGGTTTTCCATTTAGCCGGCTGTCTGGATGATGGAACGATCATGAATCAGAGCATATCAAAGTTTAAGACTGTGTTCAATCCTAAAGTTTCTGGTGCCTGGAATTTGCATTGTTTAACTCAGAATCTTACGTTGGAGTACTTCGTACTCTTCTCTTCGGTAGCCGCAATATTTGGAAATCCTGGTCAAGCTAACCACGCTGCTGTCAATGCCTTTATGGACTCTCTTGCTCAGTACCGATCTTCCCGTGGATACCCGGCTCTGAGTATTGACTGGGGAGCCTGGTCTCAAGTCGGAGCTGCCACCAGCATGATGAAACAAAGCACAAAATTTGGAATCAAGGGGATACTGCCAATCTCTACAGCAGCTGGATGGAAGGCCTTCGAGTCCATACTTCAAATCGGAGCTTGCAAACAAATGATTTGTCCAACAAACTGGGAAACGTACTTCAGTGAAATGGGGAATGATGAGCCTTATATGAAGCTCTTGCACGAAAAATTCGTTAGGCCAAAAGTATCCCGACGTCAGTCTCTTGGAAGAGTTCTATCAAGTCTGGAATGTTCTGTTCATATCCCAGAAACAGGAAAGTTTGAATTCGTACGAGATGTCGTCATTCAGAAACTAAAAGACGTTGCTGGGCTCGGGGTAGACACTCTAGACCCTTTCATAGGATTCACGCAATATGGCGTCGATTCGTTAATGTCCATCGAACTACGAAACAAGTTACAAAAATACTTTTCTCAAGTCCAGCTTTCTCCTACGACCATGTTTGATTATCCAAATCCACACTTGTTGAGTGAATACATCACTTCTCAGTTGCCGGCGGATGAAGAGTCTACGGCATATCCAGAGTTAGAAGAATCGCCAGTAGAGAAAGAGCAACAACCTAAATCAACTAAGCCGAAAGACGAAGAAGATGAGCCGACCATTGTTGTAACTGGAATGAGCTGCAGATTCCCCGGCCCCGCTGGGCATTCGCCGGAATCATTCTGGGAATTCTTATGCAACGGTGGGAATAGTATTATAGAAGTTCCACCGTCACGCTGGGATCTAAACAAGTTTTACGATCCAGAATCAAAAGCTCGAAATACAATTTACTCGAAACACGCCTCATTTCTGCCTGATGAAACCATTCATGAATTCGACGCTGGCTTCTTCAACTTGAGTCCGATCGAAGCCAAGAGCTTGGATCCACAACAGAGGCTACTACTTCAAACGACCTGGGAGGCACTCGAGAGATCTGGCACATCCCCTACTTCACTCAGAGGAACGGCCACCGGAGTGTTTATTGGAATCAGCTCAAATGATTTTGCTAAGTTGCTGAGCCGAAGAGAGAGTGGCCAGAGTTTGTTTATGTCAACCGGTAACTCCTTCAGTACTGCTGCTGGACGACTGTCCTATTTCTTTGGGTTTGAAGGTCCGGCTATGTCCATCGACACTGCTTGTTCGAGTTCTCTAGTGTCACTTCATTCGGCTTGCCAGAGCATTCGAGCAGGAGAGTGCGATACTGCAATTGTGGGCGGTGTGAATGTCATCTTGTCTCCAGAGAGCTCAATTCACTTCTGTAATGGAGGTATGATATCCAGATCTGGACAATGTAGAACATTTGATAACGCTGCTGATGGCTTTGTTCGTGGTGAAGGTTGCGGAGTTGTCGTGCTCAAGAAACTATCAGCAGCAGAAAAAGACAGGAATCCGATTCTTGGAATAATTCTTAGTTCAGCTGTAAATCAAGACGGCTCCAGCTCAGGTCTCACGGCACCCAACGGAACAGCTCAAGAGGCATTAATTAAGAAGGCAATCAGCACGGCGCGTTGTTATCCAGAAGACGTTAGCTATATCGAGACGCATGGAACTGGGACATCACTCGGTGATCCAATAGAAGTTAATTCTCTTCAGCGAGTTTTCAAAGACGCACACAGCCCTGACAATCCATTGACCATCGGAAGTTTGAAGACGAATATTGGGCATTTAGAAGCAGCTTCGGGAGTAGCTGGATTGATCAAGGTTCTGCTCTCAATTAACTATCAGTCCATACCACCTCATCTCCATTTTGAGAAGATCAACGAAAATATTGAAGATCCCGGAATGTTTGACATCAATGTTATCCTCAAACCATGGATTGTACGAAATGGAGCTCCCAGAATTGCCGGAGTGAGCTCCTTTGGATATAGCGGATCTAACGCTCATGTAATCGTGCAAGAATTTAAGAAGCCAATCACAAAGTCCAGAGTACTTCCTCAGCGTTCAGTGAAAGTTTTCACGCTCTCAGCCAAAACTGAATCATCATTAAACTCAATGATTGAGGAAATCAAGGACTACCTGGATACAGACGACAATGATCTCCCAGAACTGGAAAACTTTGTCTACACGTTAAATGCTGGTCGGACTCACTTTCAGTACCGATTCGCTGCTCAAATACATTCTTACGAAGAACTTCGCGAAGCTCTACGTGTCAGTGATAATATTTCTTCTAGAAAACTTAGCCCTAACGACAAGATCGTGTTGATATTCGACGGAGAAGGAATTATGTCACCCGGAATTGGACAGAGACTATACACATGCTCTCCCATATTCAAGAAAGCCTTTGACGAATGTGCCCAAGTCGCACTTCAGCACATTCGAATCCCATTACTGGACATATTATTTAGCCCTGAAATTCTTCGTGAAGAACTCTACTCCAAAGCAGTGCTGTTTGCACTCGAGTATTCTATATTTCGATTTGCAGCTCATCTTGGATTCAAACCAGACTTCGTCTATGGAAGAGAAAGCCTCGGAGAATACGTGGCCGCGTGTGCATCAGAGATCATTTCCATCAACGACGCCTTTCAGCTGGTAATTTTGTCAAGTCGAATCAATGTAGCAGCTGCCGCGGAAAATACAGGAACCCCGGAGTACGAAACAAATTTGAAGAACGCTGAGCTTACTTTTGAACGCATCTCCTGTACAATCGTCTACCATTTTCCGGCTAAGTACAACTGCCTTTCTTCAGTAACCGGAGAGCCGCTAACTGAAGAAACTTTCGATAGTTTTCATTGGATTAAACATTACAATTTCTGGAAACCTGGAGCCGACTTAGGGGATTATCCGAATAAAACAACACTTCCTGGCATTATTCGCCAATGTAGCATCTTCATGAACGTGGGTTGCGAATGTTCGAAGACAATTGATTGGATTAAGGATAATCTTTTCAAAGAAGATTCAGAAACACCTAAAGAGAAGCTGCACTTTCTCAAGTCCGCACTTGATTCGGAAACTGAGGATTCCTGGTCAATCGTTTCCACGAATGTAGTTTCATTGTATCGCTTGGGATATGACTTTGATTTCGAGAACCTTGACGGACCATTTGCGAAAGAGAAGCTGTGCTTGCCCACATACCAGTTCGAGCCGAAGCTTTACTGGCCTCTGGATCTTAATGTCACACCGGAATGGGGTTACGAACGATATTCCAGAAGTCCAACTCCGACTCCGGACATTCCAAGCCCAGGAATTCCCAAAATAACTGTCTCCAAGCATTCATACGACTCGGCCGAAATTCGACGACTAGTTATAGAAATCTTACAGAAAATTGGAGAGTATGACTCGGAATCGCTAAAAGATGACACAAACTTTTCTCAACTGGGGTTGAATTCTATCATGACGCTCCAAGTTCGGAACAAGTTGAACTCTGCTTTCGGTAGATCTCCTGTTCTGCCAACAACGTTGCTATTCGATTACCCTACACTTGGGCAGCTCGTACTGCATTTGACCGGACTGTTTAAAGGAGCAGAGGCTAAACCGACGAATGATCAAGATCAGCTGGAATCCAACGCACGCCGGGCACTGCTAAACATGGAATCTTACCCAATTGAACCAATGATAAACTTCCAGGTTGTCCCAAACACGATCCCAATCTTCCTGATCCACCCTGGCTATGGATTTGCCCACGTTTATCGGACCCTTATCCCACATTTGCCGCAAAGATCCATTTACGGTTTGAACAATCCGATACTCTGCTACCCGGAGTTGAGCTTAAACGACATTGATGGCATATTCAGGAAATACATAAGCATTATCAAAAAAATGCAAGACCGTGGTCCGTATACTTTCATCGGCTGGTCAGCAGGTGGAATAACAAGCGTTATATTGGCTCAGCTTCTTGAAACCCTTGGCGAAAAGGTGGATACAATAATCATGATCGACGGATATTCTCAAGAAATGTTGCCAATTTTGAGACAAGTTTATGTAAAATCCAGAGACGAAGGCTTGCTTGGCAACATTTCTTCACAAATTGATTTAAAAGTAATGGAAGTCCTGTTGGATCCCATTGGGAAGATTTTACTTCATGGATTCAACGAAGGATCCGCCAAACAGTACACCGGGCGTGTGGTGAATATCAAAGCCAGAAACCAAGTATTTTTCAACAATCCCGAAGAAGCTGTGGATCCCTTTCTGCTCCGCTATGTGGATGACCCTTTCAACGGATTTCAAGACATTTTGCCAAATATCGAATTGTACAGCATGGATGCGGAGCATTACACTATTCTGGACACGGAAGCCAGTCTGCAAACTATTGGGCAAATCGTACGAAGAGTTCTTGTGTTATATCCGGACGGTTATACTACACAACCGAGCAGATTGCTTCCACTTCAAAAACATATTTTGCATTCGGTTCGCATTGGAGATTTATTTCTCTTTGAGCGACTGTTCAAATTATTAGGAAATGTGGACATGCTCAATTTTAAAGACGAGAGGGGAATTAGTCTTCTAGACGTCGCTTTTTTGTACGAACAACCAGAAATGCTTCGAAAGTTGCAAGACCTGCATGGAATTGAACAGGCTTCAAGAGCCGTTTCTGGGGAGAATGTGACCGCTCAGAGGTCAAAAAGTGCTATTTTTAGATTATCATCTCGATAATTTCTATAGATATAGTAATTTGTTGTGTAAGAAAAGCTTTAAATGGAGAGAAAATATGAAAATTGTTTGTTGGGTGGGGCGAAGGAGCTTGAGCTTTGAGACCCTTATACGCATAAATAAATAGAAGCTTATAGCATGAGTAATTTAAAAAAATAAATAAATAATACCGTCTTATGCTATTCACTGACCATGAGAAATATCTGTAGTATTATTTTACAAGTTAGGTATGCACTAGCCTACAATGCCCAAACATCGGGGAACTAAATATTTGAAACATGAAGTTTTAGTTGAAATGCTAAAAATGTTCATTCTTATCCAAATATTTTGAGCTTATAAAAATTCTCAAAGTTCAGGTACCTTCTTCTGGCATAAAGTACTATCTAACATAAATTTTGTTGACAAAAAACTGCTTCAGCCTGACGTAATATGCAAAGAAGAAGAGATATTCTGAATTTTTTATCATTGAATTTTGGGTTTAGAATTAGTTTAAACTAAATATCAAAATTATGCAGAAATTGGTTATTAATTAATAAATATAACAGCGAGTTAGAGACACACATTTTCTAGATTTTCCCAAGCGAAAATTGATATTTCAATGGAGGATACTTTTTACGTTGGAGCTGCAAGCAAGTTTTATTTAGTTATAAAAAACCATTGTTTCTGTGTAAGGGTCGCTAATTCTACTCACGCGTAAATCCTCATCTTTGTGGAATTTATTGTATATTATGCGTTTGATTTCACCTCAATCAACATAATTGAGTCTGTCTGTATAAAATTTTGAATGGAAGAAGATTAACACAGTGGAAGTAATCCAATTATTCTATATATTCAATAGATTTTTATTTGAGGCTGGATAAGAAATGAGTATAAAAGGGAAGAGTTTTTCGAACTGAAATGCTGCCGCATTGTCGTATTTTAAAGGAAATATGCATTCAATTAACAGAATTCCAATTTATTTATACATAGTGACTATAGTTATTATTATTTTCGGGAAATGTTCAGAGAGCGCGAAGCCTGCGCTTAGTGCTAGTGCTTTTACTTCGGATCCGAAATTTGATCGCTGGCTAAGAGGTAAATCGTGCATATTGGATTTTGAATATTAAAAATGTCAGCGAGTTAAATTGAAATGAGAAAATATTTATAGATTGAGTATTTTTTTGTTTTAGTGAACAACGGGAAAAAACGAAAAGCTCTCTCAGCTTTAAAAAAGGTATTTCATTTTTATTTGCTTAACATTGAATTTTAGTAATAGATCTTAAGCTTGACCTGTGTTTAGAAATTCGGGTGGTTTGGGTCACAAATTGTGCGATTACCTACTTAATAATTTTTAACGCCGTGCGTGCTCTATAATTTCGCTTTTTTTAATTTTTAAAAAATCCATGATTTCCAACAAAATTGGGCTCAAATCACAGTTTTTGACGCCCATCAGCCTCAAAGTTTTGTCACTTCCTGTTTGAATTTGAGTTTAAAAAATATCCATTTTAGGAAAAATGTAGCCTTAAATCTACTACCAATTTGTCAGCCTACTCTTGGAACAAAGTACTGAAACACAGCCTCGTACACCTGGGGTGGGGTGTGCTGTGTACGTGCTCTCTGCAAAGATAAGTTTACAAATGAAAAGATTTTTCATAATTTAGAATGAAGCCTGGAGAGCCAAGAATAACCCACAAGGCACACTGACAGAAAACTTTGGTGGCGTTGAAAATTCTTTTCAATATAAATTCAGCGGAGTTGACCGTCATGACAGGCCAAGTATTTGCAATTAACTCAAAGTATTTTTCATTAATTATATGAGATGAAAGTTTTATTCTATCTGTCAAAATTCCAAACAGTAATGATTTCGCAATTCGGAAAATGGGATGTAACTCGTAATGATGCCAGATCATATCGTTATATAATCAAATGGTTTGAAAGCATGGAACACGTTGTGGATATTCAGAGTGCTAAGTTGGGCAAGCCAATTACACAGGTTACAGCCATCCATGACATGACTGGATTTTCACCTCGGTTCTTTACACCAAAAGGTATTTTGATATTAAATTAAATTTGTACCTTAAATATGTATCCTCACTGTGCCATTGTTTTTATTTTACAGGAATAAAGTATTTGATTAAAATGCTGAGGATATATGACAAAAACTACGCTGGGGTTATGCAGAAAGAGTATTGCATCAATTGCAAGTTACAATATACTTTAGTGTAATATGTATATAATGAAAGGCACATGAAATCACAAATTATTATAAATAATTTTGTCCAAATTTCAGCTCCAAGATATTTGCCATTTTGGATATCTCTCATTAAGCCGTTCATGACAAAAGAGACTGCATCACATCTCAGGATCCTCGGAACTGACAAAAGAGAATGGAAACAAGCCCTCCTTGAAGATATAGATCAAAATGTAATCGATCAGCTTTTTCCATAATTACATTGAACTTGGGTTTCGAAATAAATCGATAAATTTTATATTAGCTTGAATATTTCAATACTCCTTAGAAAAACGGTTTCACAGTACAGTAGGTAACGTATTTATTCGAATATGAGACTTCGCAATTATTTACAAATGAAAATTAATCAGACCAAAAATCAGACCTACTTCTGTTTATAACCCAAATCATGAACATATGAAGTTTAAGGCTTTGTAGGAATTTGACCGAACCCGACCTTCTCAATTAATTCAGCGGCACGAGCCTGGGAATTAGACCCTTGAATTCTCTTCGATATTTGTGACAGTTTGAGTCGAATCTCTTCGTTTCCAAGTAGATATTCAATCGCAGAAAGTATTTCGTCTTCCGTAGCTGAATATGGTTGAAGTCGTAGACCAAGTCCCTTATCCATAATACGCTGGCCATTGTCCCCTTGGTCAGCAAAGAGTGGTAGCACAAGACAAGGCTTTCCGTAATAACATGATTCTGTTAGTGTATTGTTTCCACCGTGGGTTATTACCAGGTCGACCAATGGAATGACTTCTACTTGCGGCACAGTTGCTTCGCCCCACATGTTTTCGGAGAGTTCTAGCTTGTCCGCCAAGGGTCCTGTCGAAATAAAATTGTTAGGTAACCAATTTATTACTAAATCGAGGCTTATTAGAAAAATTTACCTTTTGAAACAATAAATCTATTTGGAGATTTAGCCAGAATTGAAATCAATCTTCTCATCACTCCTAATTCTGAAGCGCCAATTGTTCCCATCGAAAAATATATAAGCTTTCCTGGTTTATTTTGAAGTACTTCAGGAATTACAAAGCCTGTGTTGGAAGATCTTATGAATGTATCGAAGCGATAAAAATTTGGCGGATTTGGGCGTAGGTCGGTGTAATCTAATTCTTTGGGATACATGTAGATATTAGCATATGGTGAGTAATTCACAACGAAGGGTAGTTGATCATATTTGAGCTCAGGTCCTCCATTGTTTAGAAGCCATTTCTTGTAATTGTCTGTCAGTTCCCGCATTCCTAGTCTATAGGCCTCAGTGCATCGTTTCCAAATAGGGCAGTCTCCGCAAGTAACAGGAAGTCCCAACATAGCCGGTGGGACATTTTTCTTTGAGATTCCCAATGGCGAGAGTGATATCGAATAAACCCAAGGAATTCCTAAAAATAAAAATTCATAATGTTACCAGTAAACTGACGAATGATTTTTTTAAGTTCCAAATATTTTGCAGCGTTAAGTTTATCTCAATTCTTGTGCAGACAGACAAATGCCATCGCTGTACCAGCATTCATAAGTGCAGGCTGTTGGACCATCAAATCACAAACGATGATATCGGGTTTGTGCTTGTTTACAATTTTTCTGAACACCGGATCGTACTCCTTGGCTTGAGAATAAAATTCCGTCCAGAACTTCACATACAGACCCTCGACTTGGTCCTCAGGTTCAGCCTGAAATCCTGGAGCCATTTTTGTTGCCAGTGCAGGCAAGAATGAAAGCTCATTTTCATTGCTGGTTTCATTGATTTTTACTGGGTTATAGAATTCTTCAATGAATCCAAGAGCACTTAATTTTCCTTTCCAGCTGTCGTGAGCTACGAATACAATTTTATGTCCTCGATCTCGTAGTTGCTCCGCTAATCCAATGCAGGCATTCATATGCCCTACACCATCTAACGCTGTCACGAGCACGGTTAGATTCTTCTGGTCCATTTTCCACAAAATCTGTTGTTTTGGTAGTTTATGTTACAACTTTGCAACTTTTCGTACCAGAGAGATAATCTATATTTGAATTCAACAATACTGTACGACTCACTGGTTAAAACTTTTCATCCACCCAAATTCTTTCTAAACTAAAATGTTATTATCCATTCTACGAATATATTTATATGAGTATACGAGGAAACTTGTGAAGGAAAAATAGTAAGCGCATCTCATAAAATGAAACATACTGCAGCACCAGCACACCATTAAAGTTGATGGACTGAGCACTCAGCCACCTAAAACAAGTTAATTTACAAGTTACTTGCTCTCCTTGAAACGACTGTAAAGTACAATATCACTTAGCATTCATTAGCTAAAAATGGATTTCTAGTCATTCTCGCTAAGCCTTATGTCATGAAAAATGGTAACAAATGACGAAAATCACTCTGCCTGAGACATGAGCTTACCTAACGAGCTACTGACTAGTTTAAACAAAAAATCGTTATTATTTTTATTTAGCTTGAGTTCATGAGATTCCAACTAGTGATGGCAAGCCCGGCTTGAGCCCAAGCCCTGGCGCCGAGGCTTAAACCACCGGGGTATAAAAATATGCAATGGAAGATTTTTTTAAAATCACAACTAATGATGTAACGTTGGATGCATGGATTACTAAAACTGTAATTTCTATTATTTAAACATGACTTAAACCCCTTTTTTTAATTTCCTAAACTATTCTGAACAACAGAGCAAATACGATTGCTCATTGGGAGAGCTTCTAATTTAATTTTTCAGTTCTGGATGAAAGTCAGGGTACGATTAGGATACTTTATATAACTAAATACACCAAAGTACGAATGTTAGTATAATTATTTGGTTTTCCTTATCCAACGACTTTTTCAGCATTCTCATAATAATGGCTTTTCTGGCAAGTTACCTGTATTGGTATTCAAACAAAAAAGAGGAATAATCACTGCCTGTTTTCAAAAGAGTAACAGCAAGTATTCCAAATTGCATGTCCTTCCAAACTAGTTTACGACATAATTTTATTCTTGTATGGTAGAAAATACTTATGTCAATTTCGATTTATTTATATAATGCAATAGGTTGTGGTGTTAACAGGATAATGTATAGAGATAGAGGCGTACATGAACGTTTAATTACTGAAAATATAGATATTTTGAAATTGTTATGTTGAACTATTAAAATCTTGCTAATTGGAATAGAAATCACAAAAGTAGAAACAAATGCATACCAATTTCAAATATTTTAAGGAATTTGACGCAATCCGACCTTCTCAATTAGTTCAGCTGCACGACCCCGCGAATTAGATCCATGCATTCTCTTTGATATTTGTGACAGTTTGAGTCGAATCTCTTCGTTTCCAAGCAGATATTCAATAGCAGAAAGTATTTCGTCTTGGGTAGCTGAATATGGTTGAAGTCGCAGACCAAGTCCCTTTTCCATAACACGCTGACCATTGTCCGCTTGGTCACAAAAAAGTGGTAGCACAAGACAAGGCTTTCCGAAATAACATGATTCTGTAAATGTATTGTTTCCACCGTTTGTTATGACCAGGTCGACAAATTGAAGGACTTCTACTTGCGGTAGAGTTGCTTCAGTGCCTAAACTAGACATGGCCCGGCCCTGGCTTAAGAATTCTAAAAAACAACAACAATAGACTGGAATTTAACAAGAAGAAACCTCAAATCTTT
>VNWX01000827.1:0-16244 GCA_009869905.1 Ceratophysella communis
GCATTTGCTCACTGTGTTCAAGTGAAGTTTTTACTATGTGTTTATAAGCATGAAAGATGATAATGGCATCGTGCGAAGTGTATTTTAGAATGCGATGCCGCCGCAAGCTTTGGCGATGATACATCAGAGATGTGATAATTTGAACAGGAATGTATAATTATTTTGATCATTTCCCATGTCTTTCAGGTGTGCTGAAGTGCGGAGCTACCCAGACCCAACTTGGCATTTGAAGTTCCAATGTTCCCTTCTCGGACACCCTTCTTGATAGAAAGACTGATGAGCATGACGCCCACAAATTCAGATTTGCCCAAATCCAAAATGAGAGAAGAGACGGAAGCTAAAAGTGCCAGTCCGTCGTTAATGTCCTGTTTAAAGACACCCCTGGCGTTTGTGATTCTGGTCATAGGAATTCAGCTCCTGCTCAGCAGCACCCTGGTCCTTCCTGGCATGGACGCGGCCCAAGTCACTCAAACCGTGATGAACAACAAGGTCTTCCATCACAACAGAACAACTATTGGCGAGTTGGATCTGCCGAATTCCCGAAAACCCCCGTCAGCCACAGCTTCGCCCGCTTCGACGCCCAGCAAGGGGAAAAACAAGACAAAGACCAAAGATAAGAACAAGAATAATGGCAAGAATAAGAAGTCAACGACTCCTGTTACGAGCTCACCGCAAATCAAAGTGAGTCATCCCGTCAAGAATCAGATGCAGTCAACGAATTTCAACAATTACTTCACGGCAGCGGTCAATTTCTTGAACATGGCTCTTGCGCCCACTTCCACCACCCCAAGGTCCGCTCCCAAAGCAAAAACAAAATTTGTACCCTCACCCCTCGAGATCTTGCCCTCTCCGCAACCCCTCTTTCGACCCCAGCCCCCCACACTCCATCCGTTCTCCGTTCTGAAAACGGAAATGACCAAGCCAGCGCCCGGTTCCGATAAAAAATCAAAGGCGAATTCTAAGGAGAAATCGAAGAACAACATGGACTCGAAAGGCAAAAACAGTACCGCTCCGGACTTGGAAGGCAGATCCAATTTCGAATTTGAACCACTGTACGAATCAAACTATCGTGAGAATGATACGACTGGAACTGGAACTGGCACTGGAGCGTCGGGATCTGGGAATAAAAACCTAAAAGCCAGTTTCCTGGATAAATTCGAGGATCACTGGGAAGACCCTATCGCTGAAGAGTCAGCAGGTTCTGGTACACTCAGCACTGGTCCTTTACCAGCCTACGCCCCAGCCCCTTATCGCTACGACGTACCATGGAGAAACAAAGCTACGGCAAACCGGCAAGGGCCCACTGGCCCTACATCGTTTTCGAATGAAGCTTATGATACAACTGCTTCGGGCTCAGGGTCAGCGCCTTCTGCACCGGGACCACACACATATGCTGAACACAAGAAACCGAATTATTGGCCCCATAAGCTTCAGAGTTATTACGGAGATGGGCTGACCTCTCAGCTTCATCAACCCCCACACCAACGACCCCACCCCCAGTCTCCCAGCCATTTCGACGGAACCAAGCACAAAATATGCTCCACCACCTCGGCCAAATCACCCCCATTTCTTCAACAACGCCGTCGACAGAATTCCGCACAAGAAGCAAGGCCCACAACAACCCGATCACGTCGAGCCCACGGCTTCTGCGAGCGACTCTGTGCAGAAAACGTCCATGATTGACCGCGTCTCGGTTTTCTACAGTGATCACAAGCTATTCACGTGGGCTCTGGTCAGCATCATTGCGGCCCTGGCTGCCCTCGGCGTTCTTCTCGCCCTCTACTACAACAGTCCACCTACTGAAGTGGTCACAGCCAGACAAGAACTGGCCAGGAGTCTCCAGGACCCTCAACTGCTCACATTTCTCTCTAATCCGAATCTTAGCGATGTCCAGCCATTCCCAGTTTCAACTCAAAATAATACTTCTTCTCGACCGGCGGCTGGAAGGCGAAAACGAACGAAAAAGCTGCCCGTAGATAAAACCTAATTTTGAATTTGTAGTTTAATGTAATTATTTATTTTTTATACCCGAATTTAATTGCCAGGCATTCCATTCTGTACACTTTCAATAATAAAACATGGACTGTATTTTCTATCAAAATTGGTGCCTACGCTCACGGAAACATCGCCTTCGTGTCTTTCATGACGACATTTTAATGGTAGGGTTCGATTCTGACGCTGCCTGTTTTGACCTTGAGGATCGGCTTCAGGAGCGAAAAATTTTCGAGGCTGTAGGACTTGATTTCGTAAGGCCGTTTCAATTCAACTTTGATTGATCCCTGCTTGATAGCATAACAATAGCGAATACAGGAGTCCAGATTTTAAGATTACAGATGTCATGTACATGTAATGTAGACAGGGCATTTCTCCGTGACCCCCTTGACTCAGATTTATGAAAATGTTTGACTTAATTACCCAATTCGAACTAGAAATGGCTCAAGTCTATCTATTAATTTGACTCCACCTTTTCTATGCATGAATGCACTAATTGAAAACGAGAATCCTTGAGCTGATGAATGATGACAGGCAATCAATTGCATAAAATATATTATGACTCTTTAAAAATTCCTATTTCTGTTTACTTATATTTTATAGACGAAATCTACAGCTTTTGCAATTGGGTAGCTAGTTCAAATATGCATTTTTCTGGGTCAAAATCATAAAACGAAAATAAATAAAATTAGACCTTGACATCATCTGATTTCACATCGCATCAGTTTAGTTGCGATTGCGAGTTAACGGAATTTTTCCTTATTCTCTCTTGAAATAATTTGTTATTAAACTTTGTTTTGATCCTAAATTCGTGAAAACAGGTTTGATTTTGTTTACCAGTGCGTATATGGGTGAATATTTGTAAATACAAAAATCTTCCTCAAAGTTTTAATAAATTATCCTGCAAGAATAATTTGAGGCTTGATGGCAGACTCTACATATACTGGAAATCTGGAGAAACTCTCGGTTGTTCCATTCGAGAAACTCTTGGCGAAGCTTCAACTGCTGTTAGATAATATTTCAAAATGGTAACAATTACCGAAAAAGAAAAGGCTCTTCTCATCAAGGTAGCATTCAAGAATAACCGTTTTCTTAACTTAAATAAATTTAAAATTCAAATTTTGGCATTATTGTATTTTTTAGTTTAAAGCGAATATCAAAGATCTGAAACTGTCGGAGGATCAAAGCGACGACAGACTGTTGATTCGATGGATACGAGCCAAAGATGGGGACTTGGTGAAAGCCGAAGAAAGTCTCAGAGCCGTAAGTCGATTTTAGTACCTACAATTACCCATCAAAAGGCTCTTCAATCTGATATAAGACGTACTAAATATTTAATTAATTCATAAATATTTTTAGTCAATGGAATGGAGGAAGGCAAATGATATGGACAATATACAGAACTGGATAGTACCAGAAAATGTCACGAAGGAGTGTCCGTATGTCGTTTCTGGCCTTGATAAGGAAGGCATACCAGGCAAGTGCCGTTTTGTAAGTCGTCTAGAATAAGGGATTAAACTATAATTCGGCTTCATTTCTTGACAGTTTGGTTTGTTCCATTGGGATCCTGGGATTTGAAGAAAGTGGCTGCGGGTGGGCAGAAGGAAGACGTTTTGAAGCTAATTCGACAGTTCAATGATCGTTGGTTAGGAAGAGTCCAGCCGAGCGGAAGCACGGAAATTGTGTATGTGGGTGACATGGACAATTATTCCTTAAGGCAGTTCACTTCAAAAGAAGCCGTGGAAGTCATCATCGAAATGATTAAGCAATATGACTCAAACTGTGAGTGAGAGAAGTTCATAACGATTTTAAAGGTTTTTTTTTACATAATTTCGCTAACTTATGAATTTGACTTAATTTTGCTAGACCCCGAAACGCTAAAGTACGGAGTTTTTCTAAACGGTAAATGAAAAAGGCTGCTTAATTTTAATTCTGTATGTAGTACTTTTAACTCATCTTTTATTCATTGTAATTCCTGCAGCTTCAAAAGTATTTTCGATGCTGTTTCCGCTCCTTAAAATTGCATTAGGTAAGCAGGCAGCTAAATTTCAAGTGTTTAGCAAAGGCTCGGAGAAAGCCAAGGCATATCTGCAGGAGAAATTTCCTCTGGAAACAATACCCACGAAATTTGGAGGCACGAACTTCCAAGCTCAGCGGGTAAGTCGTGTATTGTGCTCAGTTCTTCCAATTTGAATTAATATTAAATAATACAGATTAAAAATAACTACCAAACTGAAGAAACATTAGCTACATCTTCTGCACTAATTTTGCAGATTCTTTACCCAAACGAGAAGTAGAAGTGGATCTATACTAACGACATGAGACCCAAGACGCAACCATTGGAGCTAATTGTTAAGGAAAATTCGAAACGCACGTGTTAATCGATTGGTTTCAAAACGGGTTCAAGCATTAAATAAAAAATAAATAAATGCAAATTGCAAATGAAAGAGTTTCCTGTCATAAAGCGTCGATCCGAATTCTTATGATTGCCTCAATATAATTGCACTGCACAATGTGCCGCAATGTAAACTTTCCTGGATTTAGATGCTGATTTATTGTTAGCAGAACATATATTTCATGTTCACAACTGGTTCTTAGAGTATAAGTAAGCAACAACAGCCGAAATGGGTAATTGTAATAAAATGCACTTTCCTGCAAGTAAAATGAATCCAAGGCAAGGGTTGCACATGTGGGAAAATATTAGGTGTTCGCTTACCAACACTGATTCAAGTTTAAATGCATTATTGTATTTGGCTGTGGAAACGCTACTAGAAACATTGCGGCAATACGATGCAAATTGTGTCGTATTCTATCCTTCATCCTAAATGAGACATTCCCAAAGTTGAGGCTAATCCAGAAATTTAAATTTAAATGATCCAAAAACAATGTAGGCTGCAAGTTTTCCGAACAGTAAGTTTGAATCTAGAAACGAAAGAAACTGTTCAATGGATTAAAAATTATAACTGAACTTTCTGATTAGTTAAGGATGATCAGATGAAAGGCTTCAAGCAACAACTTTACTAACAGTTATAGCTAAATTTTCGTAGATCAACATTTTTAATCAAAAAATAAATATTTGAAAAATTGCATGGCATTACATGTATGTAGTATATTTAAGTACATTGTCGCTTTTTAACCCATTTGGAATATTTGTATATAGGTAGTAGTCGTGTTATTTAATCAACTTGTGCATCCAGATTCGAAGACCCAGCACTGTTTTGCATATTAGCCCATGGCTTACGCAGGAATTCCCTGTTATCAAAAATATAAACATTAATAGCAGGAATACTTGAATAACGGCAGGAATACTGATTTAGTGGCAACAACTTATGACTAATTTAAAAAAAATCATAACCTAACCTAATACAATGCAATTTTATATCACAAAGTTTCAAATTCCTGCCGTCAGTTTAAATATTCCTCGTTTCTTCCATGCATTTTCACTAAATTGAATTTAATCGATTAAATTGGCAAAATAAGGAAAATGCCCCAACTTACTCTTTCCTCTTAAAAATGACCTTCATGAGATTACTTGGGTCTGCATTCATGAGGCTGTGTTGGTAATACGGGCTGTTGTTCGACGCCATGTGCTGGCTGCCATAACTCGGCATTAGATTATTCAACCCCAGTCCACCTTGGCAATCGAAAAGTGAGCATACGATGGTTCCCGTTCCAGCCAGGGCGAACAGAATCACGGCAAAAATTAAAATCGATTGAATGACTGGGGCTAAGAAGTTGACGAGTGACGTTACCAGTGTATACTTGAAATCTGAGATATTCTGGATCATCTGCGGCCGACATAGGGGAAAGAAATTATAAATCGCAATGGATTAACGACATGTCAAAATCGCAATTTTTACCAGTTAATCAAACTTACATTGTTCGCAACATCAGTAGGACTGGTTCCATTGGAATGACTGGCAAATAAATGTGTCGCAAGGCTTCTTAACTGCGTCAAGCCCCGATTTTCTGGAGCAGGTGAAAGTCCATTGACGCAAACGGTAAAATAAAGGACCAAGAGAAAGCACGAAACTTGAAACTTCATGTTCAAATTTAAACTGATCAGCTCAGAATCAATTTTGTAAAATTCAGGCCTATCTTGAAGACCAAGGCACTACTGTTCGAAGATCAAGGCCAACCACCGATTTAAACTGGGATTCTGGCTCCGAGGATTTATATAAAGACAAGAATTTAAATATTTGGCACTCCTAATTGAAATTCAGTAAGACCTGATTTCAAGCATTCGAAATTGTTAAATTTATAGCCTCTGATCTTGCACTCTGTTCCTTGTAGCATTCAAAGCAATTATATTTTTTAGAGTCTTCATTATTTCCGCCTGCATAAGCTCTTGAAATGGAATACGAAAAGAGCTGACGGATCAACTCAACTGGAACGATCTCAGGTTACAGGAATGTTTGGATTAGGGTAGGGTGGTCCTGTCGAGATCGAGATCATCAGTTGAAACTATTACCAGGGAAACTATCCTCGACCTGTTTCCAGATCCTAATATTCCAGATTGCTATTTTCGATACAGATTCGAAATGACAATAATTCAGCACATTAGAATAAGATTCAATTTTATATATCAGAGCTTATGTATCAACTCAGGACAATTTCGATGCACCTAGTATCGTAGAATTGCAGCCATTGCATTGTCCATTGACTCTGACTCATGATTCATTATCTGGTCACCAGGCTCAGAGGTTCGTAAATTTTATTTAATTTCTCTTTGCTTGCCCATTGCCCACCCTTTACACGTATAATTATAGCTCATGGTTCATTAAATTTCCATTAACGAAAATCTGGGCTGGTACTTAACATTAAACAGAGTGCAAGGACTTAAGAGAGTAATACCACTGCCCACCCTTTACACGTATAATTATAGCTCATGGTTCATTAAATTTCCATTAACGAAAATCTGGGCTGGTACTTAACATTAAACAGAGTGCAAGGACTTAAGAGAGTAATAAAAATAGCAAACGAGGGTCACGGACAAATTAACGGTAAATTTATTTTACATTGGATGTCCGCGCACTCGAAAGTACCTGCAACCCACGGACAACTTTTAACACAACATTTAAAAATAATTTATGGCTACAACAACAGGTATGGTAATATATGCACATATAAATAATAGCACGTGCTCAATTAAATCTCGAGGTTTCAGTAAATTGCGAGTTGCTAATGAAAATGATTGAAGGAAAACAACAAGTTATTTGTAAAGTGAAATAAATAATTATAAAGCTTTATAGGTGCATGCATCCTACGTTGCTTTCGACTTGTATGATCCCGTTGAGCCTGACGCCGAGTAATCTTGATTATAGGCTCCATATTTCTGGTAACCATCTTCCAGAGCTTGGTAGACAGGTCGAGCTTGTTCGTAGAGGTCATCCGTATTTCTGAATATTACACAAATTGTAAGAATTCGAATAAGAATTTTTGGTGATGAAAGGGTATAGGGCGACAAGAATTACCTGTTGAAGGGGTTAGTAAATGAGTTCAGGGAGTTTGAGAATCCTCCAGTACTGCTACCGACGCCACCGAGTCCGCTAAGGGCGGCAGAACAGTCCACAATGCTACAGGTGAAGAATGCTGCTCCAGCGACCAAGAAGGCTATGAGTAGGATGAGCAGCAGCGGTGGAATTATCACTGCTTTCAGGGCTGTGAGCAGGGTCAGAAATCCGCCTTTGATCTGGAAAGTACAAATATCATGATAGCAACTTTTAGTTCGCGGTAGGTTTTTGATATTTATGTGCTTTTAAGTCGAACGCTAATTTTTTAATAGAACTTATATGGTAGAGCGATTGTTGCTGTCCCAGATTCAATGATGACCTGTTGACTAGTAAAAATCCACCGGTTCCCAATATTACTTATAATTGCTCACCAGCACAGCGGACGTTCCAAGTGTTCCAAAAGTTCCACCAAGGTTCCCGGAATCCACATTTCCACTTCCGGTCGTGAAACCACCCGGGTTCTGATTGGGTAACTGAGGATTTGTAATGTTGAAAGGCCAGGGGAGAGGAATATTTCCGAAAATCTTGGGCACAGCTTTGTCAGAAGTAAATGACACTTTTTTATCGGATAATCCATCCTTAGCACTCTCATCCAACTTTTTATCTGCGTCTAAATTCACAAGCTTCGCTTCCGATGCACAAATTAACGACGCAAACACTGAAATTAATACAATTAGCAGAATTTGCAAAACTGAGAATTTTAATTTTAAGACACGCCACCCCATGTTTGATGACTTTTGAGCAGTGCAAGGATGAAAACAGAAGAGTGCGGTGTCGAAAGTGCAAAGACGGATACTAAGACTGTTAATTCCTATTTATAAGCCCCGACAAACAAGTGGTGTGACAAGGGGGTCACAAGTTCCCCATTCCATGCCGCCGTGATAGAATAAGTTCAAGGAACAGCCCATAAATCCACAGAGCGACTGGCAATGTCATGGCTCAGCCCTTTGAGTCGAAAGGCCTAATTTCATGGCGGAGTCAGCAAAGTAAGACAAAGGGAAGTTTGGATCCGAAAAGAGTGTTATGGACTCGGCATCCGGTTATTGTTGCAAACAAAGGAGGAGAGCAGAAGAAGCGTCTGTCTGTAATACTATTAGCATCTCGTTAGTGAGCATTATTGATTGGAGGCAGAGGGAGCGGAGATGAGAGTCTCTCTGACTCTGACCTGGACCCAACCCTCGTCACCAACAAGGATCATTGTTTTGTCGTCGTCACCTCTCCTCAGTCCTGAGCACACATTGTTCTGCTCATTTACCATCTCCACGTGAGTAGTTCATCTCGATCCGATATCGACAGGAACCCTGAACTTGTGTACATTGACAAATCATGTATCAATAGCATTCAAAAACGGCATTCTTCATCTGATACGCTCATTCATAAGCGTAACTTACAGCTATCTCAATTTGCATTACAAATTAGGTGACATTCCACGGACCAAGAGTTTGGAGTCAGAAAACAATGCATGCTTATCTCGGAATCAGTATTTCAAATTTTAATATTTAAATCCGGCTAACAAAATATTTCAAATGTGGGATCAATGCTTGGATGCATTTTTCGCGCATAATTTAATACTTCTTTGTACATACTTATTTACAAAATGACGCATGGCAGAAGCATCTGTGATTTTAGACGAGTGAAAACGAAGTTCATGAATGAATTCCTAAGCCATTAAGTCCCAATGACCAATTTCCTATGTGCTATTAATATTGTTGTGATCTTCACTGTTCACGGTTCAAGGGTTGCAATTTGGTTCCGTGCTAAATCCATATTTATTTGACCGACTTCTTACATATTCATGGGCGTATAAGAGTTTGCGTAGATTCCGGATCATGGGCTTTATTAATATCTGGATACAGATTCCGATATTTAGAGAGTGCATTAATTCGGACGTTCAGAGTTCTTGCGTATCTTGCTGGTCGTCCTGCCAGGCGTCGTTAGCCACGGTCACGACTGTCGTAATTAGATTCTTCGCAGTGGACTTTGCAATGCTCAGAATGTCAAAAGTGCACTGGGAAAATACTTTGGCACACTCGCCCTGGTCCTCTAGGCCAATTGCAATCGCTTGCTGTTGAGGAGACGGTACTTTGGTCACTCTCCGGCTAAAATAAAGCATGTAAAAATAAGCATAACGCTGTTAAGACGTAATCATTTCTTAAAGTCACCATTGGCCTGCTTACCTGACAAAATGATAAATTTTGAGAACCGGATCAGGCAAATGCTTCAGAAATCCGTGAGCATGACAAACCATCAGCAGCCGGCACTGCTCATCCACTTCCGGAAGCAGAGAGAAAGCGCTGGTCATGAAATCCACGAATTTTCCGTTACCAGTTCCATCTGTGCTTCCGTTGACCGCGCTAGCATTTCCGGACATGAGAAAGACGGGATCTTCTGGGAAGAGTCGACTGAAGATCTGACTGTCGAGATCCTTATCCTTCAACGCGTCAATGAATCCCGTAGCGTCTTGGTGGAAGTCCCCAGAGATACGAAATTGGACTCACGAGAATCCCGAAAAACATGACGAGGGCAAGTCCAGCACCGAGAACCAGGGACAGCGGGCCTGCTAACGGAGCTCTCAGCGTATTGGAAATATCGTAGGGCAGAGAGAAGATGAAGCCAATGTTGAGCGGCTCGCTGTTCTTCCGGACGTACGAGTTGACGGAAGTGACTTGGAAAAATGTTATTAGAATCAAACAACTGCACAGCACCTGGATCTGGACCCCCATTTCAATGGACGTCCGTCAGCCTTGAACTTCAGAAACCTAATGCTTCTGGAAACGAAGCGTCTTCCAATGTAATCACCTAATGAGATTCTATTTCTGGTAATGGACTTTCACCTTCATGCAGAGCTTATGCAAATTAATGACCTTAGCCCTCATTAGCGTTGGCGATCCAAAAATACGCTTTGCTTCATTTAAGAGTAATCTGGACCCCCATTTCAATAGACGTCAGTCAGCCTTGAACTTCAGAAACGTAATGCTTCTGGAAATGCAGCGTCTTCCTATGCAATCACCTAATGAGATTCTATTTCTGGTAATAGACTTTCCCCTTCATGCTGAGCTTGTGCAAATTAATGACCTTAACCCTCATTAGCGTTGGCGATCCAAAAATACGCTTTGCTTCATTTAAGAGTATGAAGGTGAACATTGGATCTCAGTTGAAGTTCACGGCTTCCAGAAAATGGTGAAACTGAAAGTGGTTTTCAGGGGTTTGGCTGTGGCCATTTTCCTAACTGTGATGAGTGAAGTGTGGTCCAAAGGCCAGTTCGTCCAACCGCTGAACATGGGAATGCAAATGGCAATTCCGTACGATATCGCCAACATTTTCAATCGTCCTATAAGCCGGCATAACTTCTGTCATCCTCACCGTCGGTCTGGCAGCAGTTCTTTTGTTCGGAGTGATCACAGCCCCTTTTGGCTACTTCTTTGGTATTCCATCTCGGAAAATGGTCATGGGTGGTCCTCCCGAAAAACCCGTCACACTTCGAAGAAACTCCCGGTCCTTGGAAACGGACTTTGACATATTTCTGAAGAGCATGGTCTATCTTCTACCAGACGATACGACGCCAAGCTGCCAAAAATACATTATTTGCTTCGCGCATGGAACTCTGAAGCATTTACCAGTCAAGGCAATCAATTTCTACAAATATTTCAGGTAAGACTAAATTCACGTTCAAGTGTTCAAATGCAGATAATTATTATTGTCATGATTTTCAGTGGAAAGTTAAGAGGCGTACCAGATGATTACCGAGAAGCTGTGGAGCTGGGATTGGAAGACAACTTGAGCTGCGAAGACCGTTATCGCGACTGTCCCAATTCCATATTTTCCATTTTAATTAGAACACTCGTCGGTTGGCTACCGGAACGCTCCAGGAAGAAGTCACTCAAACCAAACTCAAGACAACAAAATTAACGATTTTCTCTGAATACGCCGCCATTTTTCAACAATACGGCTACTTTTTATTTTATTGGATACGTTAGCATAATTACATTTAATTTCTGTTCGAATTTAGAAATAAAATAAAACTCCTAAACCCGTTACGAGCATCAGAGCTGGAAAGAAGGCTGAGAACGAGGCTCCCGCAACGATTTGTGTGTATGCAACATCGACCCCGCCACAGTAGCCTTCGGTGCAGTTGAGACCCTTGTCACAGCGAATGGGAGCTTTCTTGTTGTTGGTACACTCGGCACCGCGGCTTCCGACGCAAGTAGAGCCCTTTTGGACATAGACAAAGGGCGGGTTTTGATGGAGACACTCACAGCGACGGTGTTTGTTGCACTGCATGCGGAGACCACCATACTGACACAGGCTCCAGGCAAAGGCATCGTCCACCTGTTTTTCCAGCAGGAGCTCGATCTTCTTGTGGACGTGGAGGCGGAGGGGGTAGTTGGTGAACGGAATTTCGTAGTAAGGGTCAAAGATCTGCTCATAGTCACCGTGCTTACAGATACTGCCCAGAACTGGTGGCATCGTCTTGTGCATCTCAATCTCAACTTGGCTCTCCTCATCAGGCCGGTTTCGGTGTCGACGACGTAGTAGTGACCTGCACCGGCTGGGTGCGGTTCTGCTTCTTGCGTCCCTTTGACACGTCCGTGTACTTGAAAATGGTGTCCAGGCGGCGCTTGTTCATTCTGAGGCTAAGCTTGATGTCCACTTCCGTGGCATCGATGCGCTCAGGATCGTAGATATCTGGTCGCGCTCGCACAACAGGCGTCAAAAGAAGCAGAAATAACAGGTTCCATGGATCAGCCATCTTTTACTCTGAGATTACGATGGCAGACACTTCTGTTTCTGTGCTTCTACAAGTAAAACCTGCGTTCTGACTTCTAACCTAGCTCCACAGTCCAGTCGAATTTGAAATCGTTTTGTTACGATTTTAAAATTATTTATGTAAACGTCAATGTGACTGCCTGTTGCCATGCTTTCTTTCAAGGACCATGGCGAAATAATCCCAACGCATCATTTATTAAGCTTCGCTCATTTGTCAAAATTCGTAATTGTATCACTAGATCTTAAAACTAGATAACTAGTTGATTGAAGAATCATGAAAATGGCCACTGGATGAACCCGGCTACGACTACCAGTCAAGCGATTTTAACCTGTTTTCACAAAACCAAGATTATTTGAATTAAAATCACACACTATTTCGAAGCTTGTAATTAGCTGAATTGAATATGAGCATTAAATTAATCGAATAAAGGTTACACCGAAGCTTCAGTCACCCACCGCCCATTCTCAAAGCACAGTTGGCTGAAGAGCAGCTCTTTTTGACCAGGGCTTTGTCTTCCGCTGAATTGTCAAATGGAGTTCTCAAAATCGGCTTCGTTAGACTCTGAATCGAGCGAAGGGGCTTCAAGAGAAAGCGACCTTTCTCCGTCCTGTTGAGGTCCCCTGGGGTAGCTGTATGCAGATACTACCATCATAGCCAACAGGAATGCCAGGATGTACTTCAGCCTCATCTTGCCAATTCTGCATTTAGATATATTGTTTACGCATGGATTATGGAAAACAACAAATAGTTCTAAATCTAGAGTTCGACCTCTGGAGTAAATAAATAAACTTACTTAATCCTGGAAAATTCTAGAACTTTGTGGGCTGAACGCGACCTAATGAGATCAATCAATATAATAGGAGAGTGAAACTACACGGAGGGCTATGTGGAGACCAACTGTGCTACTTGTAGAGCTTGGATTACATTTTAATTCGAAACTTTGTGGGCTGAACGCGACCTAATGAGATCAATCAATATATAGGAGAGTGAAAGTAGACGTAGGGCTATGTGGAGACCAACTGTGCTACTTGTAGAGCTTGGATTACATTTTAATTCGAGGAAAGCAGGTAATTCATCAGCCTCATTTGTGATACCTAATCAGCTCGAACCCCGCTTATCACCACCGGATTCTGTGGGTAGGTGACGAGTGACGACGAGAGATTGGCTGCTAATTGACTATCAGATTACACCTCAAACCAAATCATGTTCAGTTCAGCCAAGTCCCATTAGGGCAATTTTTAAAAGCCAAACAACCCTCGGTCGACGAAACTCCGCTTCTGGCTCCACTCATTCACTAATTAGCTTCGTTATTTTCAGGTCCACGTTGCATATACGCGTATTGCACTTCAAACGCAAGATGTATTAGAATGTCAATCGGTTTACCGTTTTTTGGATGCACACAATTTTTAAGAAATTTCAGCAGTAAAGGGCAATTTATTTGCCTTAATATTCTTAAAATAAACTATTCTTTAAAGTAATGGATAATTAATTATATAGGTACCTAGGTAAAGAAATAAACCAATGGAAAGCTTGGCTTTACCCCCATAAAATGCGTAAAAGGTGCTAAGCTCTGTGCCTTAATTGAGCTAAGGGAATCCAATTTTTTAAAGTTTAATTTTATTATTCAAAATACTATTGACTTGAAAAATAGTAGCATTGCCAACTACAAACTATTGATTTTAGTGAGGAATTAGATACTTTTTCAAAATAAATATATTAAATATTTGTTGTGTAGCGTCGTTCTCATCCTTGAGTCACCCAAATCTCATTGCACATCGACTGCTCATACAACTTTTCTTGACAATATTTTTGAATTGAGGTTTATCTGGAAAATATGCATAATTGAGGACTTGGTATTGTTCATTTTTCTGAGAATTGGCTGCTTCTGAGAATTCCGTTCGAGCATTCTGATTCTGAATGTAATTCCGTGGCTCGACGACTCTCCGCCCACTAACAAAGTTTTGAGGGATGCTGATCGACAGGAGACTCAACAAGAGAATGACTAATAAAACGGCGTTCCGCATTTCAAACAAATCAAAATCTACAAGTAAAGTAAAAATTATAGATTCGTGCTGCTGAATGACCTCATTTTAGCCGAAAACGCGTAGGCTTCCTTTTTCAAATCAAATAACAACTTTTATAGATTATCTAACCTTATTATATGCCAGCTGGGTTGAATTTTTGCGACCTTCGAATTCAAGCTGAATCCTTGGATTATCGGACAATTATCTTAGTTGCCAATCCTGGAACTTATGACAACCAATCAACTAATATGACAACCTACGCGATGCATGCAACTCTTAGTTTCAGGGCCACATAAGACTCGGGTACATGCGTCTGTTTCCCGGAAATTGCGGTTGATGAGCAATAAAAACACGAGTTACAGAATAAGAGACATTTATGAAAATGATTTTAAGGATACAAAAGTTTATTTCAGTTTTAAGGCCTTACAAACTTGCTATTGAATTAAAAAATTGTAATGTACCTATAGAAGCGTTCTTATTTCCCTTAAAAAATTTGTTACACTAAAGTATACTCCTAAGATTTCTGAAGTAATATTGTCGAACGCATTGTTTCTTGAAGCCTGACTCATAATACCCGGCTGGACATCGACGACGTCCCGGTGCAAAGCAGCCCAGACATTGGTCCTGATATGGTCTTTCGGGAAACTTCTGTCCATCCGTCAAGGGCCTGAAGCTCAGTAACGCCATGAACAAAATGCATATGCAAACTAGCTTCATTTTGCTATGTGTTGATTACCCTGAATAAAAATAAAAAACTTAGGACTTGGGCATACAAAGAATAAAATTGCTATTTTACCAATTTTGATAGAAAAATACTGTTCAGCGAAGCTTGATTTCAGATTCAGAGGTTCTTGAATTTCAGTCGAATACTTACAAATGTAGCCGATCAAGATAGTGGTTAAATAGGAATAACAGGCTGAATGAATTGCGATGAGGCTGCAGGCCGATAGGAACGCAGCTATATTTATGGGTTTTTCCGTAGCTTTAAGAGTGGTTTTTATTTGAAAATTGAGGAGGAAGCGAAGGCGGATGTGGGTCAAATTATCCATTAATTTAAGTTTTTAGTTTGATTCTACTACCGTGTCTAATGTCTAAGCTCTAGTACAGCGTATGCCTAGTGTTTTGCCGGTTTACTTCAGTGCTTTACTTACTTAAAAATATGACTGATGTACTCACGGAAATTTGTGTTCGTACAAATCCGAATTCGGGCTTACAGGAATCTATAGTTTTTCTATTTACAATGTATATAAGATCGGTTCTTTGTTTTGATAAACCTTAAATTAGACTTCAGAATCGATATGGCTGTACAGTTAATGCAGAGATTGTTACGCTGTATCCAATTTATTGAGAAATCTCAGCGTAGGCGATTTATCTGTAAAATGCTCTTCCTGACCCAATGAGTCCATGATCCATGATAAGAAAACATTGCAATTAATTAAAATTAACGAGTACACTTGAAGTTCTAGAACTGGGACGAAGACGAAGACTACTATGGGATCTTATAAGGGTCGCCGTCACCAGACTTTCTTAGTAGTTAAGATGCCACTTTTCTCCTTGAAATTGTGGTAAATATTGAACCAAAAGTTTGATACATATAGAAAAACAATACAACTATTGTCGGATTTGGGATGCTTTAAATTGATCTCTGACGCAAGAGCTCAGCATCATTCCAATTTCTTGGAAAATAGATTCGCATTTAAATTTTGAGCTTTTCTGGGTTATTTCCAAACTGTCTGCTCAATTAAAATATATTAGCTTATTTGTGCACCTGCACGCTTCAACATTGAATGGAACGCCAACGAAACGGCATTGACTCGCTTGTTTTCCATGATCATGTCCGCCCATAATTACAGAAATACCAGAACTGTAAAATTAACTTTTATTTATCCGTAATAAGATAATATACACGTACTTAAATTCTATTTGACTAGAACGGTAGCAACAGAA
>VNWX01000828.1:0-18173 GCA_009869905.1 Ceratophysella communis
CAGGTTTTCGAGGTCTGCTAAGTATTAAATGCAGATATAAAATGAGTTGTCAGTTTGACTGATTTAGATCTCTATTGATTCTGGATTAAATGAGAACATCATCGAGTGCTGCACGCACAACAAGAAGCTTTATAGCTTTATGAAAGCACATTAGGATTTACTATGTATTTGGCATACTTACTATTAAATTTGAAGCACTTCCAGCAAGGATTACTGAATATAGCACCAGTGTATACGAAATCATTGGTCTACCGCAGCCCAAGTGTTTCAGTCGTAAGGCTTACTCGCAGTCCAGCCTGGTACAGGGATATGTCACTCTGTACTTAATGTATTGCGATCGCATGCAATATTCCAAATGTTTGCAAAATAATTTTTATTACGAGTTTCGAGCTATAAAGGATTGACTATTTGTTTCAGTTTCAGCGTTAAAATATTTTGTTTGAAAATACACTTCTTTTATAATTTTCATGAACCTTCAGGCTTGAGAGGTATATTGATAGACTAAAATAACTGTGATGCCTGATAAGGTGACAACTGTCAAAATATGAGCCTGAACTAAATAGAGTATTCAAATTTAGCTTTTACACTGGTAAATGTCCAGAATATCATTTCATAAACCTATTCAAATTATGGAACCCGGATTTTCTATACGGACGAAGTTTATTCGGTTTTCAAAAATTGGATTACCGAATAAGTATTACTAATTTGAAAAGGAAGGTTCTAAGTTCCAGTTCCAACCAACAAGTATCGAACCAACACCAACTGGCATGGTTGCAAGGAATTGATAGAGCTATATTATGCTTACAAAATGTTACATAAAAGAAGTGGTATTTCTGAGCGGGTTTCACAATTCAGAACTAGAATATTGAATTTAGTTGTTCATCCATGATGGCCTGGTGAGTAGCAGGGGAGAGGGAGAAAGTGATGTGAATTGAGAATGGAATAATACCCGGAATATGAAATTGAAAAGTGGAACTAGGCGGGGTGGCCAAACTCCTAATGGGACTTCATTCTCCGGCAACACAATATTCCTCATTCAACTTGAATTCATGGAAGCCAGCCAACACCACATTTCCACTTCAGTGTGCACTAAAGATAAGTGCCATTTCCATAACAATAGGCCTGGCATAACACTGGTGCTCCATTCAGGCGCCATTACTGCCTTCCAATTTACAACCAAAACTTCAGCGGCCCATATGGGTAGTTGACTTCCAGTCTGAATTGAATAGGCGAAAAATGATATAAAAATTCGTCGTAGCTTTTCTATTTTTGAAAACGTTGACAAACAGCTTTTAAGACTCTGTGAGAAGATATGCTATAGAAAATAATATTTAAAGGAAATTGGTACTATGTTCCTAGGTTTCTAACTATACTTTCCCTGTTTCGTTAGTTTCTAATTTTACGTGAAACTAAGCTCTACTTCTCGGAAATCTTAAGTTGCAATCGCGTCTTGTGATATAAAACTGAAAATCTATTGTTGCTAATTGTGACAGTGAAAAGTGGTCAGATTTTGGACTTGAAATACGATTTGAATTAAGCTAGTATTTAAGTACATACCTATGTAAAAATCATGTAAATGTTAATGCTAGTTGACTAAGATAGGCTAGGTTAAATTAATTTTGATAAAATATTACGCAATGGGTCAAATTTATTCTTTGACGTTTGGGAAACAGGTTACATGGTCTAATGTGTCCTATATCTAAAACAACAGAACATCATGAATTGTCACCTAAATATAAACTGTAGCATTAAGGAATTGGCTTACATAATGCCTTCTCCCAGCTACGAATTGTCCGTCCTCGCTATGAATTGTCCGCTCCGATCTGTACAGTACTGTCTCGCTTTGAAAGGTAGATTCATTGGCATTGACTGCAAATGAAATAAATTATAGCGGCAATAGTATAGTTTCATGTCCCTGTCTATTCAGTAGTCATGCAATCAAAAACTAGCAATAATGATTTTGATTCCAATCCAACAAATGATAGCGAAGCTCAGCGGTTCCGCTTCGAGGTTTTTTCTATTCTTCTCATAGTCATGTAATTATACAGTATAGACGTTAGTCAACGGTTTTTATATTTCATAGTCACAATTATGGCGTAATTTGACGACGAGCATTGTAAGATATAAGAAATTCGTAATTTTACTTCCACAGAAGTAGTGTAAAGTTAAATATAATCAGAAGAAGGTAAGTGGGCAAGAAGGGAAGGGGTTGATTGTGTGAAGTGGAGAGGAGTTGTACAAAAGGCATTATTGCTCCTCCACTTATCCTCATCTCCTGTCGTCTTGTCGTCGGAGAGATTTCAATCCGTGTGACAATACGGGGGATGACAGCAGGAATGATTACATGATGAAATAGCAGAAGATAATGAGACGACAACAAATCACACATCACAAAAAATCTGACCAATCTCCACTATTTACTCGTGTACTTGTCTTATGTTCCGCACTATACTTTTCTCTAGCCTTTTTGGACAATAATATTAGTGTATTTTTGATTTGTCACCTTGGCTTCCGTTGAAAAGGAGGAAGACGCCAAGTCCCATCATCACACAATATGTCAAGCCTTTACATTGAACATGTGTTGCCTCATGATGAGTCCCAGGAGTCCTTTAACTTCATAGAAGATCACTAATAGCCCAAATCACGGTGTGCAACCATCTTGTCAAATCATGACGGTCACATCGTTATTTGTCTGCATTGTCTCTTGACAGAGGACCCACACTTCATCTCCCATCTCCATCTGTCTCATAGTCATTTGAATTGTAACTCGAGTTTATTTTTTTTCCTTTTGTTCCGTCTCGAGTTTCTTTATTCAGTCCAGTACAAGTGCCAGTACCTGCATTGAAAGTGAACAGGTAGAATGGGACGAGTTGTTACTTGGTCATCCTCATTACTCGTCCCCAATGTTTGTCGTTCTTTTGTTTTCTTATCTTCTCGTTGTGACAGTTATTTCATGTTTGACTTGTCATCTTGTCTTCCTTTAGTCTCGCCCCTACTTCTGCTACTGGGAAAACTAACGCCCTTTATGTATAAAATCGAAGGAACAGAAGTGAAATAGTCCTTGAAGTACTACACAGCTTCAGACGAATATAAATTTTGTTGTCCTGTTTCGTAGGTTTCTACTGCTATATAGGTTTTCTAGCCATATTAAGTTGTTTGAGTTTAATCAGCATACCTATGTTCAACCCAACACTACAGATCTCACATGTCCAAAGAAATTCGAATTCATAACCAAAACTGTCATTTGAAAAGCACTAAAATATTTAAGGCTCTACTCTATCATGTTGCGCTCGAATTTGTTCTGACTAGCCAGTTAAATTCATGATGCAGCGGCAGCGCACAAGCTTCTCCTTTGGGTTGAAAATTGCAATATATTCAGTTTTACAAGAATTAAATTTCTCCAGCCTAAGCTAAATTATTTGTATTTGTCTTGTCGAGTGAAAACTTGATACAAATTCTGAGCTGAAGCTTCCTCCGAATTAGGACATGGCTCCACAAACATGTCTATATTTGCCTAGTCCGAGTTGAAGTCTCTTTAAGTATTTAAGGTAATTCAATGCTATAATGCATATGTCCTTATATGTTATGAAAACTGACATGACGTGTATGTAGAAAGCTCGGGTGTATCCAACAAATATTTTGAATTTTCTGGAGTGAAGATGAAACCTCAGACCTTCGACGTATCAGTTTTCAGGTTTTGGGCTTCCGAACTTAACTAAATAAACGATGTTGACAGGGAAAGATAACAAAGGCCCTGGGAAGAACAAAATGTTTTCCCTAATATAGTATCCATCAACCACTAGTTCCAAAAACTATTTTCAAATATTATTGATCTGGCTGCGACGCTACCGTATTATCGTGGTTTTGGGTTTGGAAAATCTGGAAGCACTTCTTGTTAAAATGATTGAATTGAAAGAGTCTAGGTTCTTCGTCGCGCTGGCTTGTCAGGTTTCATGTTATTTAGTAGGAGTTGGGAATTCGAGAAGGAAGGCGTCGCCAAATGTACTGATTCAAGGTGAGATCGGGAGTATTGATGTAATTTCATTATTGTTCCACGTTTCTGCTGAGGTGTCGCACAATGTGGTGAAACTGGGTAATAAGGGAGGTTCAGATGTCGATACAAATTCAAATACATGAACTCACAGTTGGGTCTAAAAAGGAGCTCAGTCCATTATGAAATTAAATTAAATGGAAAGGTAGGCCGTGCCCTATCCCCAGTCATATATCGAAACTCGCAACTGCACTCGAGGGCTTCTCCATTGAATAAATTCAGTAGTAATCATGTAACGTGTCGTGTTTCAGATATACCATAATGTAATGAAACGCCTATTGTATGAAATTATAGTAAATGGATTTTATCTGCACAATAGCAGCTGTGAAAGGGAAAAAGAAACACAATTTCAAAACTATGCTATGCTTGCCTAATGAAAACTTTCCATATATTGAAAAGATGTACTCTACGCGCAATGGCGTCTAATCACAACGGGATTTCCCAGCTAGGACCCCACCACAAGCTCGGTGGACACTTATAATTTAGCAAAAGATCAGGATAAGGACCTGATTTTTAAATTTCCATTGAGCTATCGGTATGCAACAGCATAATACAACATCATACATCACACCTACCCTTCGTACAGTATTTCCGTCACCGTTTATTGTGCTGCGTTAATTATATGCTCCAATCTCCAATTGTGGTCTGCACTAAAGCTCATGCACAGAAAGGTTTCGGGTGACGACGCTACCTATACGGTTTCCGTCTTATTCAATTATCGCTTTCATCCAAGTATCAAATGAGATCATGAAAGGCCGAAACATTATAGGTGTCTAAAAGTAAGGAGAGAGTATTGAAAAGGCTTAGAAATCAGCCCAGGTTAATTGACAGTATCTGTAATTTGTACTTATTCAAAGATGTAAATAGAAAAGAATATTTTATATTTTGTGGTCTCGGAACACCGACGCAAATACTTTTGGAATTAAATGCTACAATAAGCATCTGGTATAAAATGTTCGATTTACATAGGTGCTAGCTGTTTTGTTTATAATTACTACGACTTCCAAAGTCTTAATATCCTGAAGAGAAATAAAACACAAAAAATAACAGTCTAAATAAAAATAAATTGTCGGTTTTCCGTCTTTATTCCCTAGTGCATTTAAACAACATAGTCAACGTTATGACTTATCTAACGTCACTATCAATTGAATAGGTAGCAGTGGTTGCTTTATATGTAGAAGACACCGTGGTTACCTAAGCTTAACTACTTACTCTGTTTTGAATAATCATGCTCGTGTTGAAACTTTATATCTCTTCATCAGGAGCTTATCAGGGCTTGTTGAATGTAAAACATAATAATAACATCGTGGATTACCAGATATTTTGTTACACCAGTTGTTCACACTCACGCCTTATAATATGAATGAATGAAAAGATAAGTGAAGAGAAGAGATAAATTTGTCTATGGATTGGCTCGGCTCTACCCGACGACCTTGTACGTCAAGAATTAAAACATCTTATAAACAATCACCTCAGTTCAGTACAATCAACATTTGAGTTCAATATAGGAATATCGAATCGAGAAAATGAGAGATAGACTGTTGACGAGAGGTGGAATAAGTCCAATTGAACATATCGGGAATATGAAACACTGATATCAAGACGCTATATTTCGGAAAATACAAATTTGTGTATGAAGCTAACCATAACTTTTTAGATTTAAAGAAAAATACAACATACATGTTCATTTACATCATACCCTCATCCGTAATTAAAAACTTAATTGAAGGAGCAAGTCGACGACTTAATTTGCCTAAACCGAAATTTTAAGAGTTTCAGCAAGAAGAAAAAATTGAAGACAGGGTTGGAAGTGTTCAGCTATACTGTATTAATTTCTTTGGGCGTTCTGTTTTCTGTCGTGAAAACCCTGAATTTCTTGCCGATGACAGTTCTACTCGGAATTTTCTTAGAATCTATAAACCAAGGTTCTGAATTGGTATAAACTTATAAACAAACTGTTATCACAGAAGTAGGATAACCTCTAGCCGAAGCTATATTGGGCGTTGTCATTTTTAGAATGAATTAATAATTATTTATCGCTTATTTATCTTATTACCTACACATGTGTTATTAGCGGCTCTAGGCATAGGCCAAGTAGGCCACGGCCTATGTGACTTGCGGCTGGCCTACCTCGAAAAAGACAAAAATATTACATTTTTAGCGATTTGTATCACTTTTTAGCTATTTTATCGACCTATCCGGGAAAAAATCCTAGAAGCGCTACTTGTGTAATAAATAGTTGAACTTCCAACTGCTCAATGCTCAATTTTACACCTTAGGTCTTAGGTATGAAAATAAAATTACAAAATTAATCTAAAGAGTGAAATATCAAAATTTCGAGTATCCTTTTTCAGTTTCAGACGCATTATCGATTACCTACTGTATAATGTGTTGTGCGCATGATACATGATTACCATTGGAGCATTGTTTTCTAACTAGGGACAATAATATCGACACCAAAACATCTCATCGTCGGCAAAAATTTATCTCAGCCGTGTCGGTTTGGCCGTCATGTACCAACTATATCCATGTGTTTCCGCTAAGCGATGACTTGTATTGATTTCCGAAGAAGCCGAACGCCGATTCGCGGCTCAGTCTTGAGATTTAAAGACAGGAGACAATTTGGTCTGGAGCGGTGCTTATTGGTGCTGCAGGGAAGCAAAGAAATTGTCTACAGAAGAAAAGGACGCTCCACTTGATGAGCGTTCTGGGAACGATAAGGGTGGTAGGTAAGTAATTACTGTCTCCAAGGCAGACTTTGGGCTGAAGAAGCATTATATTCATCGGAGATCTTTGGTGAAATTAGAGGACGACGGAGAAAACAAGAGAACGTGGATTGTTGAGCTCCACTCGAAGACAAGGCTCAAGTCAGCAGAGCATTAGTCATCACATTTTGATGAAAGTGTTTCTGAAAGCTCCCATTATTGAGTCCTCGTTGAGCATTGTATTGTAAATATGTCATTATTCCCTCCAGAAATGCAATGTGTGTGTCGTCTCCGTTTTCAGCTCGGCCCATTCTTCCCACACACTTCCATCTCCATATTGCTTTTTTGTAGCGGCTCCTTCTGTCACTTCCCTCCCTGTGACAGCATGTGTATTATCTTCTGGGCCTCCACGTCACTTTTGTTCCAGCTCCCAGCTTATGTTTGGACTTGGAATTGAATGGCTGGAAAGATTGGGATGCCTGATAACCACCACTGTCGTCTTTGCCTTGTCACCTGTCTCCAACCCTCTCTTCCTAAGACTCAGCAGCCATTTTGACTTTTATCGAGAAGTACAACTCTACATATGTATAAGCTTAAGCTTACTTTTCAAGGCTCTCCACTTGGACTGTATCAACTTCACAATACAATGATCATTTCTATTGAAACTTAATTTTGATGCTATTCTGGCATCTGGCATTGTTATTTAACCGTTTTAAGCACTTTATCACTTTTTTCTGAAGTTAGTGAAATACGTCTTATATTGAAAATCCGCAATCCGAAGGTTATACCAGTTAGTTAGAAAAGGCTATGTTCCACTAATTCAGGTATAGCAGTACGCGTGCGTTAACCTTTCTTGAATTCCTCCAAGATCGAGCGGGTCAGTATAGCAGTTCCGGGCATGGGCCAAGTACGCCACGCCACGGCTTCTGCGACTTGTGGCTAAACTACCTCGGAAAATGGTAAAACGTTACGTTTTCAGCAATTTTTAGCGCTTTCTAGCCATTTTATCGCCTTTGGTCTACGCCGTCTACCTTGATGACCTATCCGGTAAAAAATCCTAGAACGATACTGAAACCTATTCTGTATTGATAATAATGGTGGGTTTCTAGCAATAAGAAACTGAGCCAAAACATAATATCCTGCCGGTCTTGGAGTTTACAAACTTGGAAGCGTAGTGTCAAAAACAAGCAATTCTTCGATATTTCGAAAATTTTATCATTCAAACAAGCTTGTGGCTGATTCCAGCAAAATGCTGTAATTAAAACTATTGAGATTTCAATTGAGATTGAGTCCTTGCAAGCAATTTTGAGTTAAAATACCTGCGCCAAAATTTGTACAAAAGTTTGGACCCTAAAATTCACGTGATATTCACATAAGCAGATAAGAAAAGTTATAACTCTAACTCACATACTCTCATTTAACTGTGTGGCCTTGCGAAGGTTTTCTTTTATATCGGCAATCAAATCAAATAAACAAAGATTGACAATTTCTTCGGTGTTCGGTAAAATCTGTACCTGCTGACAGGCATCTTAATTTAAAGCAAGGGTAACGAATACACAAGAATTTGAGCCAAATAAGCTGTAATGAAGTTAATCCACTATTATGGCACATTCCCGTGTAAAAATCATACTGAATTTGGCACTTGGTTTCGACTTCCAACTAATAAGTCGTCGGGAAGGTTAGATCAAGTACTTATTCAGATAATAAATAAATGGAAGCAAATTGCGATTCCGAGCTTCCTTAATTGGCTTTGCTCTACATATTTTGGTCTTTAAAATTCAAGAAAGCAACTCATGAGAATAAAAGTTAGCTTAGGCGAGAGATTAAAAAGCATAATTTAAGGGCCGCACCCCGTTTTGTTACATTTGCTCTACAGTAATCCTTAGAATTCCATTACAACTAGGCAGTAGTTTTTCCAATTTGTTTCGTTGCTCAGTAAACTCAAAACACGAAATTGGCTTAACTTTTGAAATAGCAGAGACAATTTAGGACAATAGCGCGAAGTCTGACCGTTTCACATGAACAGAAGGGATGACAGAAAAGAGCGCACAGCAAATGGAATTAAAGAGAGGACGTGCTTTTCAATTTGATGGACGCTCATGGTGGCCATGTCACTTTGTTGGTCTTCTAAGTGTGTAGGCTGTTCTGATCTTAAGTCTAATCCCGTCCTCTCCTATAACTTGATATGAAAAGCAACATTGGATTATACAAATAAAGTCGAGGCGAGGGGAAAATGCTTCGTTGAACCAGAAGTGGAGGACACACAATGACAGCCGAATGGAACGCCAAGTTTTTGATGGAATTACATGATTACATGAACAGGCAAGATGGTTTTTTCAGCGGGTTTTATTACACATTTGTTACGAGAACATGCTCTTCGCTGATAAAGCCTTGATAAAAGAAACCCATAATGATGATGTAGGGACTGGGAATTCGGAGTCAGCGTGCTCGAGTCTCGGTTCTGGTAACATAACAACCCCGCTCCCCCACCCCGGTTTTGTTCCGGGGAGTTATTGGTGACAATGACAATTGACTCTGGCTCAGCAGCATAGCAGTTAGCTTAGCAGTGAGCTGGGTTGAAGCCTGAATAGAAATGGAGGGATGATGGCTTGGAGGGGACAGGATGGAAAAGTGCTAAAAAAGGGCTGGGTTCTCGACTCTCGACGACTCGAGGACATGGGGTAATATTTTAGTCACCCCACCCCAACAACTGTCCCGCTTCTCCCCTCCCTTTTCCTTTCACGCGAATCATTATAAAATGACGCTTCATTGTCATTTTATTGGATGAATACGTCTGGAAGCTATCGTGCAGAATAATCACAGCTCTCTGTAACGATTTGGGGTATAATGCTGCAATGGTAATCTGGTAATCTTATTGTAGGCAAGTATTAGTTATGGGTTGAAAAATTCAGAAAGGTTTTAGCAATGCCTAGCTTGAACTTGAACCCCAAGTCCTACAATAAAATCCCCGGCAACTTGAACAAGCCACAATATAAATCTTCATTTCAAATCAAAGTAGATTAATGCTGTTGATTTGGTCCTGGAGGAGTGTCTTGTAAGGTGCAAGGGTAGCAGGGAGGGATGAGTTGAGCTTACTTTAATGGGTGGTTGTAATTTGCAATATCAATAGAAATGGATTTTTGAAAGTTAACTCTTAACGAAAGACACCAAACAGTAATTCAAAATACCGAAACTGGTCTGGTTAAATCCCTACACCGAGCGCGTGATGCAGCTAAAAAAGAATTGGTGTTTGAGTCGACTTTACCTTGGTAAACTTCCTTGACGAACTAATCTAGTAAATAACCACATTTGTAATATTTCCATACGAAGCGCCGCTGCAGGATGAAATTGGTGGCTACGAAGTAACGCGAAAACCAATTTTTAGTTTGGCTACATGTATTTTACTGATGAGTCTACTAAATACTATACTAAGTCTAGAATAAACTTAACGGTACAAGATATCGCCAGGCTTACTGGAAATAGTTATGTCACGAGATCCACGATCCACAATACTAGATTTCAATCATGTAAAACTGCGACAACGGCTGTATTCTACACAAATTTCATTTATTATAATGCATGTTAGCTTCAATATCAACCAGAAATCAGGATTTCTTATTTCTGACCAAACTGTTCCTTTGTTGTTGCGTTATAGGAATTTCGTAGAGATGGACAACTTATTTAAGTAAATTTTTTACACGTGACTAATTCTGTAGTTTTGTAAATTCAATTATCTCTAGCCGGTCTTACTCCTCATTCTCAAACTGAAAAACACCCGCCTTTCTCATCCGCTCGAAATCGGCTTGGGCGTCGTATGTCCTAGGAAAACCAGAAAATTTCATTATTATACAAGTTTCTTACAGCAACTGCACCGAATGGCTTGACGTTGGTATTATTTACTTGTAAAAGTCAGCGTATCGCTGCTTATGCGGCTCAACCACGAAAACCCGATGAGCAATGACAGATACGGTTGCCAAGAGGGTTGTCCAGATCATGTCCCGCTTGAAGCGGGCGGCGGTGAACCCTCGCATTACTGGCTTCGCAACCATCTGTAATTGATAAACAGTTGTCATTTAGCAGCTTGCACAAATCCATGATTTGTTTCTCGGCAGCTGGGAAAGAGTTACCTACTACATACTTTGTTCTATGACCAAATAATACATATATCTTACATCGGAGATCGAAGGAAGGAGCTACTCGTTCGGATTTCTCACAACACAGTACATTTGAAACTATTCTGGTTTCAAATGGTATTGTTATTTTAGAATGTATTTAAATTCGCCATAAGTCATGCATTATGTATCGAGACTCGTGCATACTAACAGCGTGCAGGTCGTTAACTAAAAAATTGTACTTTACACAAAATCACAAGTTTTTTTTTAGTAACCACCTTCATGCTAACCAGCGTAGAAGTGGTAACTATAAAGTGGTTAAGTACTAAAGACTTCTACTTTTCACCAATTCCAAAAGTACTTACAAGTTTTTAGTAACCACCTGCACACTGTGCATTGTTTAGCATGGAGGTGGTTACTAACAAACTTGTGATTTCACAGATAGCTCAAGATCTCCAATCCAACCGCCGCGATGCACGAGCAACGAGCTACTACTTACAAATCTCAACTTCAGTTTCTGCATCTTTAACCTTCGATCGTGACCCTGGTCTAGGTTTTATTGACCGTCTCCTCTCTGGTCGGTACGGTCACATTAAAATCTACCACAACCAATAGTTGACAGTNATCTCAACTTCAGTTTCTGCATCTTTAACCTTCGATCGTGACCCTGGTCTAGGTTTTATTGACCGTCTCCTCTCTGGTCGGTACGGTCACATTAAAATCTACCACAACCAATAGTTGACAGTTCCAAACAACCTTTGTTCCGTTACCATTACCTCATTACTCATTACCATGTACCATGTGCAATGAAGCCAGAAGCACGACTTACCTTTGTCTTTAAACTTGTGTTGAACGTTGAAATTAGTTCAAACAATTCGGGATAATGACAAACTCGTGTTTCGAGTATGGTATATGAATAACTGTACTCAAAACTGCTTACTTACCATTAAGGTCGATTTGATTATTTGCTTATCGCTTTCTGGAATTTAAAAGCGGATATGGCGGAGTTGCTTTAAAGTTTGGTTGCGGACTCGAACAAATTCTCCAAATAATGTTTTTGAAAGTGGTGGCTCTTTCTCCTTGGTAGTCACGAGTAACAAAGGGAGAAGCTAACTCCTCTGTCTCTCTATGCTTACTTCTTCTGTCGGCTTCGGCTTGCCTCTTGCACTGCACAGGAACGTAAAGGCGAGGAGTGATGCTCTGAGCTTCAAACATAGATTCCAACAGGCGCAGGATTTGAATCAGGATTTATGCACCATTTGCAGAAAGGGGGAGAGAAAGTTTTCAAAATCGCAGTCACTTTAAACTTTCTTCAGTCTACGGCCAAGAGTTTGATTTTGATTGGATATAATTTATAGAGTTCATCACTTACCTTCAATTTAATTGGATCTCACTGTTCACGTCTAGTTTTTCGGAATGACGAGACACGCTCGTAACAGCACTGCGGGAGCCGTATACACGTATCACGAGAAGCAGAAAGACGGAAATCAGTCCGGATTCGGAACCAACTCGAAACGCCTTGGGAAAGACTCACTTCGTAACTTTGACTGCTGTTGTTTGTCACTACAACCCTGTAAGGATCCCGTCGTCACGTAAGTCACAAACTAAGCAATCACAATACTCGAACGCGAATACTTTTGTGCAGGAGTACACTATTTAAATTGTTGATATTTAATTTTTTTGTAATTCGGCCATCTTTCATCTTTGGTGTCGGGCTTGAGACTATAATTAACCTGTGGTTCTTTTGTTGGTATGTATTTTCTAGGAAGGACGGATACTTGTATGACAAACAATCCATTTTGGAATACATCATAACCAAGAAAAATGAGGCTAATCGCAAAATGAAGGAGTTCGAGAAGCAGAAGAAGAGTGAGGCTGAATGAACTCACCGCTCTGGCACAGGCTGAGAAAAATGATCAAGTGAAGAAATTTGTCAAGCAAGAAAGCAATATTATTCTACCCTCCAGTCTGATTCAGAAAAGTACGAGCTCAGTTATTTTTATACAACGGAGAAAGAGTCAAGATCATAGTAGGTATTGCTATCAAATGTAATTAATATAACTTATCTTATCATGTAGAAAGCGAGGAAGCTCCATCCATTTCCAATATGGCACCAGGAAAAGCTGCTAACGTTCCGAGTTTCTGGATTCCATCAAGAACACCACAAGCATCTAAAAGTGTTATGCAGAAACCCGTAGGTTATATTTGCAGAATCTCGCCATTTGAGATCTTAAATGCATGACAATTATTAAGTCACCTCACAAATTTAAACTTAAACTCAATTGATCCTAAGCTTATTTTTTTGAAAAATGTATAGGACCAGAACGTATATTGCCCGATGACTGGAAAACCAATTAAAATGAAGGACTTGGTTGACGTTAAGTTTACTGAAATCAAAGACCCTTCGGACAAAAGGTCACTAATGACGAAAGATGCACGTTATATGTGTGCGGTAACGCGTGATACTCTAGGAAATTCCGTTCCGTGTGCTGTAATTCGAACCACGTAATAAAATAATTATAAAGTTTACCTAATTAGATATTTTAAATTAAAATTACTTATTAGTATGTTATTCCCCGTATGACCTTCAACAGGGGCGATGTTGTGACAATGGAATGTGTTGAGAAAATTATCAAGAAAGATTGGCTTCATCCCATAACTGGAGAAAAGCTAAAGGAAAAGGATATTATTCCACTCCAGAGGGTAAGCAATTTCGTTTGATCATTCTTTAATTGTAAACAACGTTAGCATTTTTATTAATGTATGATGTGTGCTTAAATGTTTGTGTAGGGGGCTACTGGATATTCCAGCACAAACGAGGGATTGGAAGCCAAAGAAGCGCGGCCGGTGCTTCAGGTGTAAAGAGCGCTTTTCTTTCCATCTGCATGTAACATGTAAATCGTGTTGTACAAAATTAAAGTATTCGTATTTGGTATTTGTATTATGCGTTTCGAATAGCGGATGTCGAGTTACGTTAGGAATTATAAATGTTTGTAAATTCTTTATTGTTTTGCTTAGTACCCAAATAAAATCGTCTCGTAAAATTCAAATACTAATGAAAAAGCACGTTCGCGTTCATATAAATTAATATGGAATATACATTAGACTTTATTTCTCGCCAGAATTATTAGTGAATTCGTAGTAATATATAATGGCGTCTGTATAGCCAAATCCTTTGAGATTACCCGCATTCGGAACTCGTCCAATTTGCTTGAAGCCGAAATTTTCCCATAGTTTAACCGAAGCTGCATTTGTCACATAAACTAAATTGAACACACTGGCTTTATAACCCAGGTCACCTCCAACTTTCATGAATTTAGGTCACCAATAGCTTAGCAATTCCTTGACCCCTGTGAACTTCTTTCACAATGAAACCACCGTTGCAAATGTGAGAACTTCGCCCTGGATAGTTGGGCTTGACGTAGAAAGCTCCAAGGACTTCGTGTGTTGCTTTATCGCGAAGCACAAATGCATCATGGGACAGGTAGTATTTGCGAAAATCTTCTAGTGTTCCAGCGGATTCTTGCGGATAGGTTTGACCCTCTTCAATAATTTGCTGAAAGATCAAATATAGTTCGAGGACGTCGCTCTCCTTGTAGGCGTCGAAAACGACGTCTTTTCCACTTTTCAGTTGTTCATACTGTGGGAGATAATTTAGGACGGTGCTGCTGGGACCGTTGCTTGATATTACATAAGCCATTTGGATTGGTTCAATTATCCGCGAACCGCAACGCAGCTGTTTATTTCCTACAAAATGCTTTCTTTTAGACTTTTCTTAAAGTAAATGCTTATTTGATCATGCTGCTTTCGTAATAGTTTTTGAAATTGAAATTTTGAGAATGAATTTTTAGTGCTTACCTTACCTTGAGTATTCTAGTCTGGATTGTGGAAACTTCTTGGCCCAACCAAAAAACAGAAACTATTGTCAATAAGTTCTTCGTTATAATGGAACTTGATTCCGGTCAAGCAGAATTAATTTGTAGCAGGCAAACGACAGACTCAGAATTCAGATTGAAGAGGACGATACTTCGTTTTTTATTTAGGTGGATATGTGAGAATGGGTATTGTTTATATAAGCGCGTTTGACGTGTAATAATTTCTACGAATGCACTAACTGTTCGTGTTCGGGTCAAGGCTTTACACGTGCGTGCTTTATGTAAGCATCTTGATCTTGAGTGCAAATTACGGCTTCATCCGCCAACATGGTTTAAGCTTCTGTTCGTTCGTTCGGCCGGACGGACGCGGATGAGGTTCGGTTCGCATCTCGCATCATGCATTCGGCTCATTCAGTAAATTAAATCAGGCTATAGGCTAACAAAAATCAACGGCTACTGTCATACCTACTATAGTATGTATATAAATAACATAAAATACGTACAATAGAAGTGCTGCTAAAGTTTAGTGGCTAACCGAAAATGTTTTGATTTTTTAATACAATAATGTTTCAATACAGCGTATTTAATGAACTGACACTGCCATCTACTGGTCGAATACCAAAGCGACTACCAGATGTAACCAAAACATGAATTTTGGGTATGGATTCGCTCTAAAAAAGCACGAGTATTTGTGCGAAGTTAGCCAAAACCCACGGCAAGCCTCACCATCCGATCCTTAAAGCAGCCACACGTTGTTCTAAGCAATCCGTGGGTGGAGTGTGGGTTGCACTGTGGCACGTGGGTTCTGTTTCTCTGCAAAAGATCTTCTTGTCACTTGTCTGCAAATTGTGCTTTTGGTCAGAAATCAGTAGGTAATTGCAATCAAGTCACAAGTCACAATTAGTTTTAACAGTTCGTAGAACATAGAAGGCACCGCGTGAAATTGCTAGTTTATCATCTTATTAGTTTGTAGGCTCTGTGTAACGAAGAATGTCAGGTGACAAGAAGAAATCGAGCGGGGCTCGGAAGTCACCGCAAGAACTGATCGACGGATTCAATGCTTTGCGAGCCGAACAGCGACAAATTGCCAGCAAAATATTCGAACTGGAAAGTGACCAGCAGGAGCACAAGTAATAGAACATTAACATTCAATTACCTGTTTCAGTTAATACGTACTCTTGCGTGGTTCGTTAATCAGTTAATACGTACTCTTGCGTGGTTCGTTAGTCATTAGTTGTTAGCGCGATCTATACACTATCAACTATAAGGACAAATTTTTCAATTGGTCTGAGCCAAGGTGGATCGAATTTAGTTTGCGTCGTCGTTTGCGTGTTTGCTTGTTTGTTTGTTTTCCGTCTGTCTGTCCGCCTCTCTAGTACCTCTAGAAAGAACGCGAAAACCAAAGAAAACGCCAAGGCAACACAACTTTAGACACCTTGGTCTGAGCTGAGCTAGGTTACCCGTCCCCGTCACTTATCCGTTTGTCCGTGACTCGATTTTGATTTTGTTTGTAAATGATTTCATTTGGTTCCCAAGGATTTAGTAGTTAGATACCTTGTCGCGGTGTTCTCGAATTTTGAATTATCTCATACCTGATTTTCACGGCTAAAATTTTTAATGTTTGTCACTTACAAAGGAAATCCCGGGCATTTTAGTACCGTTACATGAATATTTTGGTAATTTTCTGGGACTAAAATGTACATTTACTTTACTACCTTTACTTAAAATGTTAGTACTCTCTGGTGAAAATGAGAAGGAAGATTGTGATGAAAAGTTAGTGATGCTGTGACTAGGAATCACCATTTTATTCATGATGTATATCGTATGTAGGCTTATGACCAGGGTTCGGAAAAAAACGTTTTTTATTTAAAAAAAATCATGTTTTTTTTTGTTTTAAAACATGATTTAAATCGCGATTTAAATAAAAAAAAGCCTTGTTTTTGAATAAAAAACTGATTTAAATCGCGATTTAAATCAGTGATTTAAATCAACTGATTTAAATCACCCGAACCCTGCTTATGACTTTAACCAAAGGATGCGTTATTTCACTCGTGTGTTTACCGAGATGGGAAAAACGATAACATCATGTTGATACTCGCAATTTGCCTGAGTACAAAGACAGTTTTTCTATAAGTTTTCGAGTTTCCTTTGCTTGCAACTTGCAATTATTTTGATCTCCTTCCGAATAATGATTTATGAGTTGTATTACAATATAAAATGGCTGGCTTTTATTGTGTTTGTATTGCAGGATTGTAGCTGAAAATCTCAAGACGGTGGATTCTGATAGGAAGTGCTATCGAATGATTGGTGGAGTCCTAATTGAGAGAACTGTGAAAGATGTCTTACCGGATTTGATTACTAATGCTGATCAGGTAAATTTAAACTACTCCTTTCCTCCCTTTCAACCAATTACTTTTAAAGTAATCCACAATCCACATTTGTCCCTTCGAAGTACAAATCTGTTTCATGTTGACTGTTGACTATCGTGTCACCGTGAGTCCTGTTAACTGTTGAACAATTTGTCGTTTCAGCTCAAGCTTGCCATAGAAGGTTTAAATGCCAAGCTGATTGAGAAAGGAAAAGAAATATTGGAGTACAAGGAAAAGAACAACATTCAATTTCAAGTTCCAGACAAAATTATCGAGGAGGACGAATCTGCAGCAGAGGCTGAAAACACACCTACTTCCGGAGTTTTAATGGGAGGCAAAAGATAAAATAAAATACGTATAATCACGCATTTTTATACTAATTACTTCACACATTTACGCTTTGTTACCCAATAATAATGCAGCATTCAATTAGAAAAACTAATTAACATTGTCTCTTCTTATACTACGCTACCTACCTAGTTCTATATCTCTACGAACCTGCAGAGATGAGTATGATTTCTACTTATATGCAATTGATATTTTGCGATCACAAGTCGAAGTTAAATAAAAACTACTAAATTAATTAAAAACAATGTCTACTACTCGCAGTGTCACAAGTTCAATTGATTAGCGTCAATATTGAAATCATACAACTGCCTACGAACAATTCGAAAATTCAAGAATAAAGAGCGGGATTACATATAAAGCTGGTGATAATTGCTTACAAGAGAATAAGATCCAAAATACGACAACAAGTTCTTAGCGTCACGGAGGTTATAGCAGGTGCAAAAAATAAATCTTCCCTGCACTTCTTGGAGTCACAAATGCAACTCAGTACGAACTTGGGAACTGGGCTGACGCGGATGAAATCGAATGGAATACATAATGCATCCACAAATAACGCCCTTTACGATCAGCTTCTGAGCTTACCTCTTAGTGTTAAAATTTAAGTACTACCCAAGTATTATTGGTTAACATTAATAATATGAGCTTTTAAAAATATTACATTTCAGTACAACTTACAACTAATCATAGTTTGATGTGCTCTTCTCAAGTTTTAA
>VNWX01000829.1:0-18173 GCA_009869905.1 Ceratophysella communis
GAAAAAATCTACCCAATCGAAATATGCAGCATTTTATATTTTGAATATTACTGGACAGCATATTTCGGTGGAAAATCATGATTTAAATCGACGAAATGCCCGAAAAATGTAATTTCAATTCAGTTTAGCTCATTTAAATTCAAGTTGGGCTAACTTCAGTTAAAATAATGTATAAATTAAACAAATAAGGCTCTAAATGGTATCTCATAATGGGCAAATGGGTACTGGGCTGTTTAAATGGTAGCAGTAAACACAAGATGCGTCCACAAATGTAAATTAAATATAATTTAATTGAATGAACCTTTGCGCCAGCTTTTTTAAATAAAAAATTTCCTAAGGAAAGTCTTCCTGACACTGGTCGTGCGTAGGTCGTGGTCTCAAATCGTACGAACGGATAGAATCAAAAGAGCAATCTAAAAATATAATAAATTCAAATAAAATCATTTAAAAAAATCAAAATTAATAACCATCGCCTTTGAAGTTTACAATAACCTAACGAAATCCACTAATGACGAGAAAGCAGGAGAAAACAATGCTCCAGTGAAAGCAGCACGGAGAACGCTCGTTCCGTCCAGAATTGCCCTATTAACAGAGATTGTGAAGGAAGGCGAAATGACCAAAGTTAATGTTGAGATTATAGACTTTTGCATAAATTCCTGGGCGTCACGTCAGGCGGAATTGACTTTGGTTTCAAGAGGTTTCAAATAAAGGGAAAAGAAAAATACTACAATCTCACTCTCACTTTCCGTTTTACGAACGGATTCAAAGAATTATGAACCATTTTCGGCCCACTTAAATTGAGCTTCTTTTTGGTTCATTTTTGGAGGTTCTAGGTCATTTGGGTCCGGATATATAGGCTCGGAACTTTCAGGGTCACAGGTTAAAATTACTTAATCGATACAAATTATTTTATGTGCTAAAATTCGTCATTTATTGGCTAAAATCGTCAATATTCGATCCAATTCGCTGCATCTAAATTGCCAAACTTGAAACGTCGATGAATCCTAAACTGCCGAGCAGAATTGACGGCTCACGATGTTTTTTTCCTCGGACTTGATGAAAACTTTTTAATTAACTTTTTCCGAGAGTCGATTTTCTCTCCCACTTTTGTTTACTGTTATCACAGTTTGGAAGTAGGGAGCTCCTGTGCTCNACAGTTTGGAAGTAGGGAGCTCCTGTGCTCTCAAGCCATTTGCATCATTCAGTATTATTTATATCTAACTGTAAGTTTAACTGATTATTTTCAACAATGCTTATTTTCTGCATGTCATAAATGCATTTTGAAATAATAGCACTAGAGCCAAAGCCAACTGTATTTTTGGTGATTTCGTTATCGTCTCGCTAACTCGAAAATTTAAGTACTTTAAACCAGTTAAGTGCTTGCATCTAATCCCGATAACCGGGTAAAACCCTGGCTCAGCACGAATTTCAGTATAAATTACTTGCCTGCTGTGGCCTATTTTTCTCGTCAGTTGTCATTATAAATTTTGCGGTGATCGAAAATTAAATTCGGACGAAACTGCAAGATGGTGGCGATCGACCTAACATCGTTTTCGCTACTTCTAATCTGCGCAACCTTCGCCAACGCTGCTGTCAACTTGAAAGCTGAGTACACGGCTACCAAGCTTCCTTATGGCTTGGCTGAATCAGTACCATATTACGATGGAAACGACAGTATCTATCTGTTCGGAGGACGATCAAGAACCAGTTCCGGTTCGGAATTGACGATATTGCGCTATACAACGTTAGCTCAGATTCGATTGAAGCTGTTGGACTGTTACCCTCCAGACCTCCTTCTCGTGGATCCATCCAAGCAGTTGGAACGGACTTGTATTTTTTCGGCGGATTTGTTTCAGGCAATGGATACACAGATGTGGCTAAATTCGATACTACTACATACTGTAATGACGAACGCGACGAGTGTTGGAAAGTTACCCGCAAGTGCAATTTACCAGACTTCCTTCAAAGTACCCGATAATTCGTCCATCGCCTATTTCTTGCTTAAAACCATTACTGGAAATATACCAACGAGACTTTACAAGTGTGACCTTTCAACTCTTGATTTCCTTGAAGTGAAATACCTTCTATGGTATTTATGGGATTACTTCCATTGTACTTGGTGATTATGCGTATATCTACGGAATTGGGTCAAGCCAAAGTAATGATTACAATAAAACCGTCATTCAAGACCTTAATTTGCTTACTCTGGCTACCGAATCTAAAACTTTCGATACTCGCTACTACAGCGTGAATTCACCCGCCATTTCGGATGGAAATTACACGTATTTCATTACCAGCTATGACGAAAGTTCAAGCGAATCAGGGTTTCTTCCACATCCATTTACAAGGTTGTCTATTATGAATGATACCACTGATTTCCCTGAGGTCGAAGATTTTCCTCTACATGATGACCTCTACTATATGAACGCACCAAGTGGGGTTTACGTAGACAAACTGCATCGAATCTACTACTTACTTTGGTGGAGAAACTTGGAACAGTACATCCGGGTCAACGGCGGACGTTGATGAAATTTGGTACATTGATGTTAGTCCGACGGAGGCTGTATTTTCTTGTGAGGATAGGCCGAATGGTAAGAGATTGATTTTAGCTTTAAATCTTGAATTCTACGTTGAATAATTGTAATTTTATATAGGAATGTACCCGCATCCATCGGACTGCTCAAAATTCGTTGGATGTTTGGATGGCGATTCCACTGAATTCGAGTGTCCAAAACCTCTCCTGTTTGACCCAGTCAACCGCCGTTGTGATAATCCTGATGTCGTTGACTGCCGGTTGTCTTGCCTCGGAAAACCGGATGGACAATACCAGTATCCGCATGACTGCTCCATGTTTATTCTATGTACCAATGATGTCCTTGAGGTTTTCCAGTGTCCACCTCCACTAGTATTTGACCCGGTCATTTCAGCTTGTAATTTCCCCAATGTAGTGAACTGTTCTCCTTCAAATTCGAGCTTATGGTAATACACTAAATGGGTCTACTGTTCCAAGTGAACATCTAATAAATTCCACAGCATTAATGTGACCTCAAAGTAATTTATTTTAAGGCTTCAATGTAGGTTTATATTTGATTTCAAGGTCAAATTATGTAAAAATCTTTAAAATACTTTGATGAGTCCAAGCTTGAATATGACTTGTCTCTGACGCTGGATTACAGAAATCGCTAAAATCCGTCAATTCATGTTTCGGAGGGTCAAATTTACAAAGGCTTTTTAAAGTCATGTTTTCTAAGGACTCTAAATTGAAATTGGTCACGGATTCATAAAAGGTTAAAAGCTCTGAGCTCAGCACAGTCTCATGGAAGTGAGTTTTGAATAATTCGACTTGGTCAGGATATTTTAAAAGGGTTGATATCACTAGTTTTGCAAAGAGTACCGGCTCGTTGTAGTTATTCATTTCGCTTCGGTCAAATAGCCGTTCTTCGTCGGCCTAAAAAGATACCAAAATTAGGGATAACGCTTCAATCGATAACATAAAGTGCAAATTGAGTTTTAATTGTGATTCGAAATTCTTACATCATCTGCCTCCGCCATCTTGATTGCAAAATCATCACGTAAAACGAGTCCGACCAGAAGTACCAACGCTTCGAAACTGTGCTTTCCGGCAAACGTTTCGAGATATAATTCAAGGAATAGCTCGGTCGATTTTCTATCACAGGTACGTGCAACTTGATTTAATTTTGAATTAACTTCTGCCCGAATGAAGGAATCATCGTCTTGTGACAGCGTTAAGATGCAGGACCATATTTTGCATTGATCTAAAACTGTGGGACAAAGTATTAAATAAACGACTGAGACGCAAAAAAATAATCTAGAAATCAGAATAATAAATTACTAAATGTTACCTGTAAAACTGTCAAATTCGCCATACGGCATCACAGGAATACAACAAGCGACAGCATATCGTAAATCGCTCTCAGCCACTGGATCGCACCAAGAAGTAAGCGTCTCACAAAACGGTGTGTGCCACTTGAAATAGAAAAGAAATTGAATTTGAAAACCAGACAGCATTCTGAGAATCTTTTCAATACAAAACATTTCCGTACCTTTGTCAAATCATAACTCGTCCCGAAAACAAGCTTTCCTAGAATAATTAAAGCTGCTTCTTTACACTCGAGTGTTCCGAAGCCTTGAACACAGATTTGGTATAACTTTTCAAATAGTTGATTCACATCCAATTCCGTGTAGTCGGCCCAATCCGCATACGTCCTTGAGTCAACTTGTGACAAAAATACTAAAAAACTTTCTTCTGTCGTAGACTGGGCCACATATTCAAAGTTTGTTTGCAAATAGGTTTCAATAACACTTTCGAGGACAACAGAGTCATTGTCATCCAGTCGCTCGTGTAAATATTTCTTCTCATAAAGGACGGTGAGAAGCTGTTCCAATGAACTATGATCATGGTATGAATGAAGTAAATCAAACACTGCTTTGGCTTCAAGGCAGCCGTCAATTGCAAACAGAACTTTGGCTCTAGATAGCTTTTCATCTGCATTTGGAAGTCCAGGTACAATAGCTCGTTGTTGGGCTTCTAGTGGAAATGTAGCAGCAAACTGTTTTTGAATGAGGAAATGGGAAGGCTTCACTGCAGAACCTAATTTCACACAAATGTCTGCTAAAACTTCGTAAACCATGGGACACTTTGAATTTAGAAGCCAACAAGGACTTTTCATGAAAATTCCGTTGAAAGTTTTGGTAACTTCAGCGATTTGGTCTTCGGCTGGAATAGTTTCCAGTATTGTGAGAACCTGCGAGGTATCAGAAATAGGATTTAAATTGGATTCTTAAACTAAATGTAAACAAATACTACAAAAGAAATTGTAAAGTCTTACCTGAACCAGGTTTCCATGAACAGCATTCGAAGATAGGCCTACTCCCCTTCCAGTCTTTTCCAAAATGTCGAGTATGAAGTTTATCTTACTATCCGGATGAATTAGGAACGGAATCAAGGCTCGAGCTGCTACAGAACGTACTTGAGAATCAGGACTTGATCCACAGAAATGAATATACGGAATGAACTCGGCAAGCTGTGTGAAAGATAAAATGATTAAATAAGGCGGAGTTCAATTCAAAATATTTAGACTTCTAAATTCGAAACCTTACCTTGAAATGACCATCTTCAACCACTCCTTTCGATGCAAATGACGATAGCAAGATAAGCACGTGATACGTAAAGTCTGCTGCCACAGAGTGCAATCCACTCCTCAGGGTCAAACAACATTTCTTGATTTCCGCGAGAAGAAAATCGTACATTTCTGGGAACTTCCTGAAAAACGTGGGTGCACTCATCAGATTGAGTTTGGGTCCAAATGTTCGTCTGATCACAGCTCCAAAAAGCATTAGGCCTGCATTTCGTTCCTGCAAAAATGAAGTAGTAAGGGTTTGAATATTGGAATGAACTGGAATAACCCGAACAATTAATAGATACGAAGATCAACCTTGCAAATATTTACTTACGTTCCAATCTGTAGCCTTGAGCCCTTTGAAGGCTAAATGGAGTCCTTGTGGCACATAAGGCATAATAGCTCTGGAAAAATTAGCATCTTTGAATAAACCCCTCAGAACGTTTGTGCAATGAATCTGAACAAGTCCTGAGTCCGATATTTTGTCATGTTCAAATAGTCGGTTGACATATTTTGCTATAAAGACTTCGTTGCTGCTAACTGGTGCAAGTAACGCCTGAACAAATAAAAAATCAGAATAAGTTACAAATAAAACTGGTTGTAAACTAAAACGAAAGTTGATGGCAAATCGTAATGGTACAGCGCCGAACCTGAAATATAAACGGCAGTCCAGCGCTTCTTCTAGTCATACACTTCGAACTTATGAGTTCTTCGTCCATAGCTCCATTCAGCCATTTTTCGGGTAGCTCATTCAATTTTCTGGAGGATGACCTAAGCATTCAAAGTTCAAATCTCAAGTAAGTTTTTGTTGATATATCAGCCAAAATTTTTGAAGAAATTGAAAGCTTTGGATTTACTTGAACAATCGCTGGGCAAGTTGTCGAAATCCGATATAAACTTGCTCAAACACTCCGCGATGCATCAAATTCTTCAATAAATACAATAAATGATCTCCAATGCTAACGACTTGGTCATAACTAAGAATAAATTCTTCTGCTTCGCCTTCCAGTGGAAGTACAACACACATTTCAGTTAAAAGCAGACAAACATCCTTCATGGTTCTCCAGGAACAGACGAGTAGCATTTGAGCATTAATTGAGCGAACGACTTGGGAATTTTGTGGCTCGGAATCTGGTAATCCTGAAAATTGAAATACGTGTAGTGTTAGACTTCTGTTAATCGAGAAATCGTGATCATAATTCTGATTCTTGTATGTTTTACCTGGTAGAAATCCTTCCGGTGCTGCACTACCAAGTACAGGTAACAGAATTGTATCATATTTGAAACAAAGCTCTATCAAAGTTTCCGTATATTGGCGATATTTCTCCACATTTTGTACAAAATCCTTCGTATCATCAAATATCATCCGAATGATCCGGAAGTATCCGTACATCTGGGTTTTACTTGCGATTTCAATTAGAGTGAACCTGTGAATATCTTCGTAAAGCTGACTGAGCTTCTCATAAGCGGTTGCTAGTATTTTCCAGGCGGAGTAAGATTCAGGGCAGCGTTTGATCAGAAATATACACAGATACCGTGCTGTCAGGGAGTCTGGAGGTTTGATACTCTCACAGAGTGTTAGCGCAGTTTCGAATAGTTTTGTAGAGATTTCAGTGTTCTGTAAAATAAAGTTTGTATTTCAAATTAAAAATTCCCTTATCGGTTATCGGCTGATAAAATATAACAACCTCAGCCCATACCTTTAACTCTGGAATATCCATCTTCTCCAGAATACGAAAAGCCATGGCTTTATTATTCTCGTACGAATCACTCAACCAGCGCAAGTATTTCAGACCATTGGATGAAAGCACGTTCAGATACGACAGATCAAAAGCAGTGATTAGTTCGATTAAACACTCCAACGCTTGGCATCTTCGTCCGAAATTGGCACCGGGAAACAAACCCTCCTTTTCAGTGAAACAGTTCCAAAGCCAGATGAAGAAATCATCGTAATTCTTAAGATTTGCGGCATCCTTATTCCTAACAATTAGAGCTCTGCTGTCTCTTACACGTTTCAGCATCTGTAAATCATAACAATATTTGGTAAACAGTAAATAAAAATAAAATAACGTCGTGCGTTGTGTGGCAGTGAGCCCTCTAAAAATGAGTTAGCTTCAGCTTACCCTTTTATAATACGACATAAACTGCTGACGGAATGCGGGTTCTTGACAAACAGAATTGTACTGAATTAAAATCTTCAGAGATTCTAGATCAGCGGCAGGAATGAGTTCAGAAGTTTTCTTCGTTTCAACTAATAGAGAGAAACCGGCGAGTCGAACCTTCGAAATATGAAAATATTATGCTATCATGTGTCTTCAATACTGTATTCAGTATAAATTATGAATCACTTTGACATGAAGCTTACCTCCGGACTACTGCTCCATAACCAAGAATGCAGAATCTTCCTTGGAACGATGCCTCGAAAAGAATCCGAATCAATAGGTCCTGATTGATGAAGCGATAAATCAATCTTCACTTGCAGCTCCGATGCAATTTTTACAGCTTCAGCTGCAAGTAGCGATGATTCAACACAAGTGCTTGTTGCTTCGAGGGAATTCATTCTTCGAATAATAAACTTCAAAACGGCCTGAATCATGGAATCTTGATTGCTTTTCAGAATTAGCGAGATTATTATTCGCTTTTGCGGCCAGTTTGATTCAGCAGTTTTAGATATCTGTTCTCGGAATAGTGGATCCAACCAAGTTGATTCCCAGGTCGAAAGTTCTGCTTTAGCGAAGTGGTGTGACATCAGGGCAAGGTATGCATCACTCGCCTGTAAATAATAAACTCTTATTAGCTTATGAATTCAAGTTCTGTTCTAAATTTTCATCAAAGAAAAAACTTACACAATGCTTCAAAGTCCTCTCGCTACTCAGCAACTCTTCAGGCATATCCTTCTCAATCTCCAGGATACAAATTGACTTTGGCGTGGAAACCGAAACACAAGATACTCCAACCCACTTGACATGAAAGGGCTTTCCCAGAACCCTCTCGAGCAATCCTTTCACCAGCGAAGTTTCATGAACATCTTCCATCTTATCATACATCCTGGTCAAATTCCTGAGAACATTTCGACAGCAGTTTTTCACAGCATCGATGTGACTTGTGATGTTGCTAAATATAAAGAACTCCAATTCTGTGTACAGGAATGACAGAGCCTCCATTGTCGATGGAGATGCATGAGCCATTTTTTCAACCCAGATTTCAAGTACTCGTCCTGTTCCGAGATTGATGGATTCTTTGGTTCTGTAAACAGAGAATCCCATAATTACAATTAGTAACTCCCAAAGGGTGTTAAAACTTGCTGAAAAAATCCTCTTACTCTGACAAACATACCCGTGATCAATACTCAGAATAAACTCGCCGAGAATCTTCATACGCTGTTCAAAATGGACATCCAAGGTTCCAGCAACCCCCAAGACTCCAAACATAATAGCGATTCTATTCACTTCAAATTGAACTGCATCGCACATTTCCCTAAGAAACAGAAATTCTCTTCCTAGTTCGTCTTGGTTCGGATGCTTCGTGAATACATTCTTCAACGTCTCCAGTTTTTCCAGACGTTCTCCACCTCCAATTTTGAGACTATATGCCAGGACCAGCCCCGCATTGCATTTGACATCTAAAGGCAACTCAAATACGGAGTTCCTCATAAGTTCAGACAGAAGATCCTCGAGTGTTCTTAAATGCGGTCGTATCGAGACTCCAACTTGCGTCAACTCAGAAGCAGGAACAGAAACGATTCTTTTCAGTAGACAAATCGTTGTACGCACAGTTTTATGAACTAGTGCTAGGAGCTGATGTGTTGAGAGAGCATTTGAATCCGAACTAGTTAATTCATTTACTGAGTCTTGACAGTAAGAATAAATCACGGTATTCATATGGTTTAGGATATGGTGGACGGCTGGTTTCAGAACGAGAAAGTAAATTGGATCATTCTCCAGCAACGTTGAAGATTCACCCGCCTGACAATTTCCTTCTTCCAGTTGCGCTGATGGGGTTGTTACAGGTAGTTCAACAAGCGTCTTGATGAAGAGTAGAGCATTGTTAATTTCATCTGTTGTGACTTGTTCTCGCGATTTTGATTCAAACTGAAGTTTCATGAACTCTTGAATTTTGGTACTTGCTGCAGTGGCTCTGGCAAGATTCAATGATGCAATCTCCTTCAACCTGAAATACAATTACAAAATTTAATTTCTCATTTAAATTTTTATTCATCTTACATCGCATCGTAACGCTTTTGCGCTTACGCAGAGCATGCCGCAACGCAATACACAATAACGAACGTGTAGTTACGTAATACACGATAGACGCACAAAACAATATGGAACAATAGGACGCAGATATATAGCTATTTAATTATGCTATAGGCATTCAGCATTTTCGTAATTTTTTAGGTGAACTTTACAATCGAAGCAGAAATTAAGAACGTATGTCAATGTAGTCAGTAAACAACATTAAAGAAACGGACAAGAAAAATTTAAGTGTGCTTACGCCGACTTGACCTCCCCCTCTTTGGAACACTTGTAAATATCCAGGCTGAGAAGCTTGAGGTCATCCAACTCCGCAGCACCAGTTGACAACATCTTTGGACTTTGAATTTCCGCTTCCGCTGTGCAGCAGTTCCAGAACCGCTCTATTGTTCCAACAAATTCTGCAGAGCACAAATGTCAATTCTTCCATGTGCTCAATTCGTGGTTTCCCTGAATTAAAAATATTTCGAACGCATAAAATAGGCCAGATTTGTTAGCGTTAGAGTAGTCATTCCTCGTACGAGTCTGGACAGTTAATGAAATGCGGTAAGTTTGGAATTTCAAAATATACATGTAAGCAGCGGGAAAACTTGGGCCATTCATTTCATTCATGTTATGCGACTTTTCTATTTAGCAGCAATACTTTTTCACGGAGTTTGTATTATTTATATAATTATCGTATTATATTTAATTTACGTTTGAGGAGTGTCTGACCTTTGACCGGAAGTAATGGACTCTCAAATTAAGCTGGACTGGTATCGGGCTAACATCATTGACAATCGCTGGAGGACTGAAGTTTTGCCACCTGGAGATGTACGTAAACACGTAACGTTTGACGTTTGTAATTTGACGTGCTGATTGTGTACATTGTCTATACCTATCTATTCAAGTTTTGGTACTGATGCAGTAAGCGAACGAGGAGATATTTGCGTCCCTATAACTTTGGTTAGGTTAGGGTTAGGGTATAAAAAGCCAGGTTAGGTTAGGCCTTAAAGCTAACAGCTAACCTAACCTGACACGGGACTTTTTATAACCTTACCTGGCAAAAGTTATAGGGAACCAAAAACCAAGTATCGCCTTGGCTCGCATACTGCATCAGTACCCAATTTTTAACATTTACCTAAATAAATATGGCATACATTAATGAATGGCATAACTACGCGATTAGGATTCCAAATCCCAATTACTGTACACGTAACGTAATCCAGTACACAGTAATTACATAGATTACTAATTCATGTTGCAGGTAATTTTCAATTATAGAATGTTGAATTACAATGCATATAATCATAACATATAATAATCCATTTTTGTTGCAAGTTGTAAATCTTTATTCACTTGAACGTAGAATTGATTTGGAAATATATTTTGTATTTTAGGCTGAAGTCCCACTCGGTGATTTACCGGAAATGGATGCTGCAGATCAGTTTCCATCATTGACGCCCAAACAGGCTGAGCAGAAATGGCCTGATGCTGGACTGTCGGCTTTGTTGGCGCTAGCGAAATGAAGCAATGTTTCTGAAAGCTTCAACCTAACCTAAAATATTAGCCGTTGAAAAGCATAGTAGGGTAGAGTAGATCCATCATAAGGAATAAACTGAGCTGACGTCTGATATCTGAACTAAACACGTAATGTAATTTACGTTATGCCTAATTTTTAATCTGTTTAGTCCACAAATAAACTTACACTTTTTTAAAGACAAATATATTCTTGCATAACCTTAGATAATCGTTTAAACGAATCTACTTAGCTTAATTTTAACTTGTAACCTAAAAATATGACTCCATAATTTGATTACGTTATATATTACGGTTATGACATGACGATGGACCCTTTTTATGATAATGACTAAATAAATATTTGATCCTTATTTCATACCCGAGTGTTATACGACCAGGTTATTTCAATTCGTTTATTTCTTCGATCATATCATGACAAATGCTTTGAATGCAGAAGTGTTATAAAACTGTACAAGGTTTGATTAGACGAATGTAGATAGTCAATTACGTGACGTAGAGTTGCAGGCAAGTTAGTTAGGCTAAACTTTCTTTTGGTTCTACGATTACTTTCACGTTAGCAATAGCTAGCAAGAATTAAAGATTAAGGACACATGGGAAGGCCAAACTAAGCCATAGCATGTTCAAAGAATACTTCCTCATTTCCCAACAATTCGGGAGACTTAAGTCACGAATAGGAGTGGTACACGTCTTTATTAGGTCGCCAGTCTTCTTGTGCCTGAAAAATTCAATAATAGAAACATACATTATGAGATTTTGTAAAATTGATAATTGCCTATTGAATGTTTTTTAGCCATTAGATACTTTAGAAGTTTTACCCATTAAAAGCTTCATTCTGAGCATAAACATAGGTTTGACCCAATCAACTGTAAGAATGTCATTTAAGGACGGTTTACACGAAGTATTTAGTTGTAAAGTAAAGATTAGGTTATATCTTAATTTGAATATTCTATTGAATTTTACAAATGAAACTCCTGATAGACGAAACTTCTATAATAATAGCGAAATGAAACTCATTATTACCCGATATGAATCACAGATTCCGGTGTCATTGTCATTACCTTTTAGTTGGCTCGTCCTTGCGATGGTAAGTTGCCAATTTGGTTTCTAGTGCTCCAACTTTACGTAAAAGGTCGTTTACGATCGAATAAGGGTGAAATGCGGGACGTGCGAGCTGAAATAAAAATTAACGATTACGAAAAATTCAGTTTTACTCGGTCCATGCAATGAAACATCGGAATATATACATTTCAAACCTACGTGGAGGAGGTTGGGCTTGAACGTCTGTGGTCGTTCGATTCGAGTCTTGTGATTTTACACTCAATTCTGAGCGGAGGTCTGCAAAAATTAATTGATTTTGGTCAAGTATGGACAGTACAATTAAATGGTATGGTAGCCATTAACTTCTTTAAAAGTCAATGCTTATGCATCGAATTCTTATGCTTACCTCTGGCTTCGTCCCTCATTCTCTGAATCATTGCTTTGAGGCTTTCTTTTTCATCTAATTCAGATTCAAGAATAACATTTCGCTCAATTGCTCCATTTAATTTAGTTTCAAAATCTTCATATATACATTTCAAACCTACGTGGAGGAGGTTGGGCTTGAACGTCTGTGGTCGTTCGATTCGAGTCTTGTGATTTTACACTCAATTCTGAGCGGAGGTCTGCAAAAATAATTGATTTTAGTCAAGTATGGGCAGTACAATTAAATGGTAGCCATTAAATTCTTTAAAGGTCAATGATTGAGCATCGAACTCTTATGCTTGCCTCTGGCTTCGTCCCTCATTCTCTGAATCATTGCTTTGAGGCTTTCTTTTTCATCTAATTCAGATTCAAGAATAACATTTCGCTCAATTGCTCCATTTAATTTAGTTTCAAAATCTTCTACACTCCCAACTGCTGCTCGATATGCCCGTTCTAAATCATCGTTCTTTTGTTCCAGTTGACGAATGTAGGTTCTCAATTCATCAACTTGCGTCTTGACTGCTGAGAGTTCTGTGGTTAGTTCTGAATGCTGTCTGTTTTCTGTCTGTGTTTGGCTTTCTAATCGAGACTGAGAAGACAAAATCAAAATAATTATAATAACAGGTCGCCTAACGCTGTTTGCGGTGTAGTTGTTCAATAATAAAACGAGTCAAGCTACTCACCCTTAATAATTCATTCTCATTTTTCAGTTTAGCTACACAAGAAGTCAGATCTTTGCATTTGACATCACTTTGCTTCAGTTCAATTTCTAATTCGGTTTCTAGCGACTTTGACTGTTCTTCATACTCCTCGTATTCTCGCTGAAGTTTTTCCAAGCTGTCAAACGAACAGAACGAAATACTTTTTTAGAAAACTGTCATCAATCATCGATAACCACAAGGTCATTTCGCGGCTCGTGGCCCTGTAATACCTAAAGTTCGATTTGCTATTTTCATTTTCACGGACGAGGCGAGGACGTACTAATGCCTACCTCTGGCTCTATTCCAAAAAATATCTTACGCATGCAACTCAACTGACTCAACTATGCATCATTAACGCATGAGGCAAGCAGAAATATATTCCGAAATCGAGTATTTGCCAACGAGAAACGAGAATGTCTATGGCAGCAGATTTGACAAATCCTTGATGGATGAGAAGGGATACCTAGTGACAATACTCAATTGTTCTTACTTAATATACGAAAAATTACACCGCTGAATATTGACGCAAACGTTTGAAGGCACATGCACATGGCGAATGGCGAATTCAAGTAATTTAATACTTGGGTGAGCTTGGATTCAGCCAAGCATGCTAACATAATGGGAATGGCATTTCCTTGAAAGCAGAAGCTACACGCGATTTCAGAATTCTGACAATAAGTTCTCAAAGATGAAACTTTGAAATATGATTTGTAGACCACATTTAAGAAAACGTTTATCATTATCAATCCAACTCAAAAGCCTGAAAACGGCGACATTTTGTGATGGGTTCACTCTTACTGCGTTTTGAAAGTGGGAACATATCTACGCGACGAGGAATTTTTGATTGTCCGGCATGATCGAGTTTAAGCTTTGAAGCGCATTTAATGACGGCCAAAGCTTTGGCAAAATTACGACTCTGAATTAAGCAAATGCCGTAAAATCTGGTTCAAATTTTTCCTGGCCACAATAATAAATTCCAATTATGAATTAGGCCTTGGACGCAGTTGTAGTACTCTTCTGACCTTGACAAAAATACATTATAAATATTTTAAAGGATCCTAACATACTTTGCGGCGGCTTCTTATCTTAGTACCTGCAACGAGATTAGTTTAATTTTAAATTGCGTACGCTGCGCTGTTGTACGCGTATGCACACGCACAAGCTCATCTCAAAGGTTGTTACAAATTGCAATACTAATTCACAATTATCATAACATAAATGCTCACTCAATACAAACATTAATATTTCGTAATTGTGTAATTAATTAATGCTAAATTATGTCATTGTGTTGTGGCTGTGTGTGTTGTAAATTCAAAATTGTTGAACACACAACAATAACAAATACATGCATAAAGGTAAAGGACATATAAACAGAACAACAAATATAAATGATTGATAAGCAATTCGATTTCTATTTGTTGTTCGATGTTCGAGGTATTTGTAAAATTATAATGTTGAACGTAAAAATGTCAAATTCCAAGCACTTACTCTTTTTTGTATTCAAATGCTCTGTTCTTCCAATAGTTCGCTTCATCCTCAGCACATTTGAAGGCCTCCATTGTAATTGTAATTTTCGTGACTAATCACTAATTATCAGTTATCTAGATGTCTTCTGATCTTTCGATGTGATGTTGGATATCCGATTACGTGAACTTGAGAATTTACAGATTTGCAGCTAGGCCTCAGCTCAACTCAGCCCCGAAGTGGTGAGATGTGAGCGAGTTAATTATAATAACGATAATAGTTTTGAGTAGTCTTACCACTGCTGGGTAGGTGCTGCTGAACAATTAAATCTAATTGTAATTGCAAATACCTGAGTCGTAGTAAATTGTATTGTAAATTGTAAAGGCGTAGCGTAGTGATTGGCTGATAGGTGTTTTACGTACACCTACATAGACACCTAGGATATACCTACAGCAGCCACATACCTGCAGGCTAAAGTTGTGTAGTCGATAACCCAGGAATTCAGCAAAGAACCCTGACGTCACTTCCCGTTACTTTCCTTCACCCACAAAATAAACGGCCATTCAGCTCTAACTTCTTCCATATAATTCGCTTTTAATCTGTCGGTTTTCTTTGTCGCTTGGATAGCATTTCTAATATCGGTTTCATTTCCATCTCAATATGCCAAAAACCAGGGCCGAGGAAAATGATTTTCTAAAATCTTCGGACAAAATCCTTGTTAACATTAAAGTCAAATTCATAATCAATATACTTTAAAATCCGGATTTTGAAAATTAAATGATTTTAAAACTTAGGATTTTGCATTGTTTGAAGCCCAAAAATTCCAAATCACAACAGCGAAAAAGTTGAAAATCAAAATACAAAAGACTTCGAAACTTCAAAATCCAAAATCAAAATCCTTTGGAGTAACAAATCCGGATTTTCAAAATCAAAGGATTTTGTCCAGCCCTGCCATGGAGTTAATGAATTTTTTTAAAATATAACTTAACCAGGAAAAAATACAGTTTATCCGAAATGGGTGAGCTGCTGCGATGTATAAGGCCGCAGATACAGTAAATCGTGGGGTTTCTTTCTTTAAATGTTTGCACGGGATACGGGAGGTGAGCTGTCTTGAGATATAATATGTTTGAGAATAAATAAATTTGATGTAATTTTTTTATGTTCAAAGTTTCTTGAATAAATTAAATTTGAGCTTTACATTCGAATATAATGGAACGTAACTTCAAATTTATCAGATCTGGAGATTCCTTGATGTGATGTAACCTAAGCATGATTTTGATATTTTTGTGGGTGTGTGATGTGTGTTCTTTAAAAATTACATTTTACACTTATTTGTCACATTTCATCTCACTGAACCAGGACTGGCATATTTCTAAACCAGGATTATAAATTTTCATTATCTAAGATTACGGTTGAAAGCGGAAGACAACAGTCAACTTTTAAACAATACTAAACTAATAATAATAATACTAACTAACTATATCCTCAACCTCAAAACTAGTATTTTAATTTTAGAATCGAGCGAGTAGTTCCCGGCATTTTGGAAACGTAGAACGGGGTATCGGCTAGGAGTTCAATGAGTGAGTCAGCCGTTGTTGTCACAAGGTTCCGCCTGACGTCACACTCCCATCTGTTCACGTGTTGCGGCAAACTCGAATTTTAAATTTTACAACAATACGCCCGAGTAAATTTTAAATTTTACAAACAAAACATTTAAAAACATTTTCAATTGAATTGTTCAAACAGTTTGACACCACTTTTAAACAGGTAATGTCAACTATAGTAAACTCTAACTGGTAGATCATAAGGTTTCATCTGCAACTGCTGACTACTACCAGCACAATAATGCTCAAACCCAGAGCCCTGACGAAGGTCCTTAGTGAGGCCAACACAGCTGGAGTACAAAATACATTGTAAGCAAAATTTCGCGTTATTTTGTTTTTTTAATTTATACTAAAACTAAAGACTTAAACTTAGAAAGATAGTCACTAATTTTAATTTCAAAAAGCGTAGTTTGATTGGATCTTCTAGTTTTTAATTCGTCCATTTCCATTTGCTAATTGTCCTTCATTTACAGATTACTATCCCGAGAAGGAGCCTTGTTGGCATACAGCGGATACGGTGATGGGGACGCCCGTGTTACGGCAGCAATAGCAAGCAATATTTGGAGCAGTTATGAACGCGTCGGCAGGTCATGTTTGGCTGATGACAAGCTTTCTATAATTCTTCTAGACTGTGCGGTATGTCCGGATTTTCTACCGTTGATACAATCCAACATTCAGTTAATATCTTCTTAATTTTTACAAGATTTTAAAAATCTAATTTCCTGTCCGCAGGAGGGACGAGTTGCAATCAAAGCTGTAGCAAATCTTTTGCTCTGTCTCTACGCCAAAGAAGACACGGCAGTCGGTCTCCTTCAAGCGAAGGCTAATGCGCTCGGAGAGTACTTGGAAGGACCGCTAAAGATGGTGATCACTTGAGAGCTAAAAGCTTACATTAACTAATTATGTATTGTATCACGTGTAATACTTCATTTATTGAAGCTCTTAGATTACATTTATTTACACTAGATAATAGACTATGATAAATATTTGTGCGAATTCGCTTTCATTGCGAAGTGCCGATACAGAAATATCAAACTTCAAATATCGTATAATATGCTTAAGTATATGGCCGCATGGCACAAAATTTCTTATGGGCTAGTTAATAGTGGAGAAATTGAACACACTAATCTTTTACTTATCCATATTTAGATTACGATTAAAGTATATAAAATGAAGTGTTTTCTTAAATAATTCTGTTCATGAAATAGTGAGAGACTGCGACCCCATAAACGAATACCTAGTTTTGTAGCTAAATATTTGGTTAACCTATCACAAGGTCGCAGGTTATCACGACTCAAGAGTTATTGCTATATATAACTGCCAATAATTCTTTGAAGGAAGAAACGGATAAAATTTTAAAGCAAATATAATTCTATATACAATCATGCCTAATCTTACATTACAAATTACAAATGTAAATAAAACAGAACAGTCAAGTACAATTAATCGTGACTTTAAAAGCATTGTTCTGATTATTGTGATAAAATGACAGATTTAGAAGGCTCGATTGATTTACAATTTCCAATACGATAGCTGTGGAGGCAGACCGAAGAGCAATACCAGATTCTAATGGCGTTTTAGGACTCGTGGACGTTTGAAAATTGAAAATACGAATACTAAGATCAGGTTCAGAATTCAAAATGCTAGAATATATTAGGACATTTTTTCCAGTCCTTCTTTTGTTTGGCATCCCAGTACTCCTGGCTGTATCTAAACATCTTAGTTGCAGTGGAAGGGTCAAATTCTCGGATAAACCAGATAGGTTCGTAAGTGTCATTTTGTGACCCTTTGGAAAACACAGAAAATCGTGTTAGATCTAACGAATTTGGCTATGTTAAGCTCATTTTCGAAATATTTACCTCCAGCTTCAGCCTCACGTTTCTTCTTAGCTGCACGCTGCTTCTCTTCCAAGCGCTGCTTTTCATTATTCGCTTCATCCCAGCGTCCATCTTCCATAAGTCGCTGATCAGGGCGTAGACGACTGTCAGTTGGAGCGACGCCGATTTCCGGTTCATTCAATTGGCACGC
>VNWX01000830.1:0-18164 GCA_009869905.1 Ceratophysella communis
AAATTTTTTGGCGGCCATTTTGAATTTAATTTTTGGGTGGCGTAAACCTGCCAAAATTAACTTAAATGGTGTTTTATAGTTGCTACATAATGTTAGAAACATATTTAAACCGAAAAAGAACATTTTTGGAAAAAAAAAATTTGGGGCCCAGAATCATGAAAAATAGGCCTTATCCGATAAGGTCCCTTACCGAAGCATTTCCATCTGCAGTCATTTTATCGAGAATAAATTGTGGAACTTGCGTCGTTTTACCGCAACCTGTTTCTCCGCTTAGCACAACCACCTGAAACAGTCATAATAGGCGTGAGGCATGATGGTAAAATATAACACTCAAGATAATACCTGTTTGGATAATGGGCAATAAAACGCATAGAAATACAACAACCAGTTATAAACAAACTGCAAACTACAGAGTTTGAACAAAATACCAATTCATTAATTATTCCTTTTTTTTTTTGGCTTCACATGACTGTATTGATCAACTACAAGCACGGCGACGGGACACTTTGAGCTCGATTTGTAAGTTTTTTAAAGCCTTAAAACTACTTACGGATATGGGCATGGGCACACAAAATATCTTACCTGATTCGCAAATATAAGTTGCATTATTTCTTTTCGGCAATTATAGGCTGGTAAAGATTTCCTAAACTCCAACATTTTCGTATAACGTTGTGAAGTCCTTTTTCTAGCTGCCATTTCTTCTTTAATGTAATCATCCCATCGCGGAATCCTTTTTAATTCAATTTTGATTGTATTTCCATTTTGTTGGTCAAGGTTATTTACCGTTAAATTAGCTTCCAGATTATTCGTGAACATCCTTCTAAAATTATGGCTTGATATGCTAGGATCTCCATAGCCTTCAATGCCACTATTACTTGAACCAACTGTTGCAGTAAGCTGATTTAGCAAATTTGTAATTTTTGATTGACGATTCCTGCTTAGCACAAGGGGCGTCTTCTGAAAATCAAGATCAAGAACAATTCAATAGGTTATTTCAGAAATTTTTAAGATAGCATTTGAACGGATACAACGAATCCTAAAATGTTACAAAAACGTACCGAATAAAAAATGTCCTTAGGTTTCTTTGGAATTATCGGCTGTTTCGGTAGAGTCCACATAGCACTGGCAGCAGTACTGGGCCCAACTCCGCTTGCAGACAGTGGAACAGGAACAGATCCACTTCGTGAATTTCTTTCATTTAGAAGCGTTTGTGCTTGGATTACCCTAGGCACAAAGTGTGGAGGTGATTGTGTATTTAAGCGGATGTTTCCAACGGGTCGAAAAGGTAAATATGACTCTGACGCATCATTTTGTTCCTGAACCCACGATGGGTCGGCGTTCCAACAAGCTTGGTGGAGTGAAGTAACCTTCCCGTTTCCGTCCCCACCATTTCGAATAGGTCGAATTTGTGTTGATTCATTTGAGCTGCTACCAAAGATACCAGCGGGTGAGCGTTTTCCGGTGCCGCTTCCAATCACTTGACAAGGCAAAGGTTTGCTTTCGATGATAACTCTCCGAGATGGCCAATTTCCGTCACCGCTTCCAAAGGGTTGAGCTTCTAAGGATCGGGACATGTCAGTTCGTCCGCCGTTTTCAGCATCAGGAATACAAAGTAACGATGAATTGTCTCTTTCGATATTTGGAGGTCTTGTTGATGAATCAGTTTTTCCGCAGCCGCTTCTATCAACTGTTTGAATAAGTGGCGAACTAATTAGCAAGGTCCCGAAACCTGGGAAAAGTGTTGACCCACTCTCCAAGGTGTTAACAACAGTTTGAAACACGGATGATGACACGCCTTTAACGATAGTATGATTTCCATAACTACCAGGCCCGCTAGATTCACCACGCTGCTTTGGATCTGAATTAGAATGATTCATTGATAAAATAGTCTTGACTTCTGAACTGGTTCCACTTTTGTCTGAGCTTCTTTCGTTTCGCTGTTGATTAGTTGACATTGTTCTGAATGTTGATTTGTGATCTTATCGAAATTCAAATACGGAGTGTACCTAAAATAAATTAAAAAAGAAACAAAAGTAAGAGCTAAATCAAGAACGGAGTTTGCTGTTGACTGTTGACTTACACGTAGCTGACAGGGACATGCAAAAGAAGAAAGTTTTCTATGGACCCAATCAACTACTACAAGCAACAAGCCAAGCAATACCAACCCTGAACTGAAGTATGTATTAAATTAAAAAGGTAAGAAGTTATTTCTCACTGGCATCTTGAGCTCTTTCTATTTTATACTTATTTTGTCAAATCATCATCCAATGTGCAAAGCAACTTGGATGGTATTGTAAGGAAATTGGCAGGCAAAAGATTAGAATTTAAGATACTTATCGAAGAGACAAGAGATAAAGATTTAAAACATATTAAGATAGCGTCTTCCCTCCATAATGCTTGACACCTGAGCATTCTGATGTCCAATGTCAACTGTGTTGGCACAAAGATGAGAAAATCGCACACATAAAATCAAAAATTGAACCCAACGCTAAGTTCTGAAATAATCGTTAACTCACGCTTAATCAAAAATCATCAACGGACGAAAGGAGAAGATAAGGGCTTGATCTCGATTACAGTTTGCAGCTCGCACACAAAACGCGATCAATATGCAAGATTAAACTCATGTCATCATAAGACATGAAAATATAAAAGACCTAGCTACATATTTTGCAACTGCAGAACTTTAATATACCTAGAGCTAATTAAATACAAAACACGTCACGTGCTGTCTTACTACCGATATAAAACTAATAAATAATCGTATTTCTCCCTATCACCGACACCAACCAACAATAAGGGCTCCCCCTGCTAAATTGACAGGAGACTTTGACCTGGTAATGTTAAATTAATGGTTTTTCGTTGCTGTCGACTTGTTGGAGTCTCGCACAAGAATGAGTTCCATTGACATTGTTGACAGAATGATTGACCAAAAGCTGGCACACTGACCACTGACTAAAAAAACAGATGAAAACCGATTGGAAGACGGTCAACGGTAAAAGAAGTGGGACAAATCTCGAGTTTGACTACCTCACCAACGGAAGCTGAATGAGGAATGGAATGTAGAACACGCTGTTGTAGCTGGTGAGGAAGTGTGAAAAAATGAACGTCGTTGGTCGTCGTCGTCGTCGCGTCCCGTCGTCGAATCGAATCGAATCCCCTCACCCCGAAGAACAAGATGGAGGGACACGTGTGCGACGTTCGAGTTCAGTCAGCAATTGCGCCGACGCGACTTACACTTGGGGTTAAAGTAAACAATAGACCAATTGTCGCCTTCCCGCCGCGGAGCCTCTCGTTTTTTCTCCCATTGCCCGGCACCTTCTTATTACCTGACTGATTCATTACTAATAGTTGGATAATAATTAGTAATAACTCCATTTTCGCTTCCGAATTGTCACTTTCCATGCTGCAGGCTAGGAGTAAGTATAATGTCGCCTACCAAATTCACGGAAACTCGAAGGCGACAGGCGACCACAATAATGGCATGGGAGTCAACAACGCGGGAGGCGAAATTCGGTTAAAGTTGTTTACTTCAACCGGAGTGGGTCCGAAATGAGCAGGAGGTTCCGGACTTTGGTTGATGCTGCGAGCCGAGCCGAGCGCGAGCGCGAGCGAGCGGGAGGAGGAGCGAAAAGGCCAAAGGTAGATTTCAATGGAGTATTGCGAATTGTGAGGGAGTTTAGAAAAATACTTGTTGTTTCTGCGAGCGATTTGAGATTTGATTTGAGTCTTCGTCAACCGGTGGTGGTGGTGACCGGGCATTCATTATTGATCTTATTAGCTATTATTTTATTTTTATTCTGTCATTTGTGAACTGCTCACACAATACAACAGGAAACGGTGATCCATTTTCATTTCCATATCGGCTGCAGTTGAACATTTCTTGAATCCTTTTTAATCTGAGGCTGAGGCGACTGAAGTTTCGGGTCACTGGTTTTCTGCCTGTCTGGAAAAGTTTACGCACTAAAACTGAAAATTAGAACAAATCACAAATTCCAAGACAATTTGAAGGTATATAATGTATAACGTATAAGTGAGCCCGGCTTGGCCGCTGGCTTGGGAGAATATTACTTCAGTGCTAAGGCATAAGCTGTGAGCTGTAAGCGTAAGCCTTATAAATAATTTGTAAGGGATAAGGTGTAAATGATATAACGTTGAAGTTGAACGTTACGCTGACTGTATGAATTGTATTAGGTGCGGTGCTGTGTGTGGTGTGAAAATCAAATCTATCTAATGAATTAATGTAAATTCCAAATTCCGGATATGATTACTCATTACTGTGGATTTGGTTTTGTATTTTAAAGAATTAAAAATCAGAACAATGCCACGGGAGACGGGCTCGAGCAGTTCAAGGGAAGCCAGCCGAGAGAGGGATCGAAGCAACCAACGGGACAGGGACCGCGACCGAGATTATCAGCATCGAAGACCGGCTAGCTCGGCTACTTCTACCAAACCTTCGTTGCCATTAACCAGACGAGACTCCAGCAGTAGCGGAAATAAAACAGGCAGTTCTAAGCCCGAAACCTCACCTGCTAGAAGTTCTAGGGAACCAGAAAAGTCCCCAAAACCAGAAAGAGACAACAATTCGCGACTGAGACCTCCACCCACGGTCCCTTCAAAGTCCGCCAAGCCGTCAACTTCTTCTCAAGGGCTTAGTTCAAATGAAGAGTTGGCTTCTGATGGAGCTGAAGAGGAGGATGCCGGACCAAAAATTAACAAAGAAGACTTATATGAGGTATGAGTTTTTAATTGAATGTACCATGGTGCACCCTAATCACAAGTCTATTTTTATTTTTTCTCCCGGATTGTAGTTCGTTTGTAGCTTTGAAGAAGATGATGCGAAGGATTTGGATGAAGATTTGCTATTAGAGGCTTTCCTGGATTGCTGCGCAGAGCTGGATGCCCTGATGACTGAAATGTATGAATTACGAAAGAATGCGCACACAAAAGAAGAGGTAAGTTAATTAAACTATACCAGTTGTCCCAGTTTGGTTGATGAAATACTTAATACGAAAGTTATTGATTGTTTGTTTAGATTCTTGCGCTGAATGACAGCAACGAATATATGGAAATTGCGGAAGATTGTGTTGTTGTTATGGCTGATATACGACGATACAGTCGATATCTCAAACTGAAGCTTAAGGCCGCAAGGGATGATCTCATCATCCAAAGACAGAGTGCCGATACGGATCATTTAGAACTTCAAAACTTGCTATATGAAGCTATTCATCTTAATAAGCAAGTTACAGCTGTTAAGGATTACAAGTAAGAAAGAAACACATAGTATAATGGCTCTAAGTTTATTTGCACTTTACTTTTGTTTTTGTTGTAACGTCTGAGTGGCATACTGTTCACCTGAAGTTCACCTTATAATTTTGTTTTCCCAGATCAATCGATGGCAAAATAGATTTGGTGCCTGTCGAAGAGTTCTTCAAAGAAGCACCTGCATCACTTTCCCAAAGAGTACGAAACTATAACCTATTTTAAAAGTCTCCGATTCCGTTTTTGGTGATGTTGTTGCCTTATAGTATGGTCGAATTGAAATAACAATTAATTATTGCAGACCGAAGTTCAGGAGAATCCTCATATGCTGCGGATTGCCAGACTTGAGTATGAGTACATGCAAAGGAAACAGTTAACTGATCAGTGTGAAGAATTGGAGAAGGTAAAAGATGGCGTCACAGAACAGATAAGTGCTCAGCAAAGCAAGCTGGAGAATGTTGGACCGCTTTTGAACAAAATCTTGGAAGCCACACTTCCAGCTAGAGAATTTTTTGATCCGGATTTACCAGCTAGAACTCGTATGTACATTGGTTCAGAATATTTACCCACTCCACTCTACAATCTGTACGTTTCTTCTGTTGGATACCAAGAATTCTTGGGTATGTTTAATTTTTTAAAATTATAAATATACTATTTCTGTCACCTTTGACTGATGTAATCCTTATTTTAAATCCAAAGAAAATCAACACCTAAAAGTTAATGTTCATGGAGATATTGACGCAGCAAAAGAACTATTCAACAAACCACAAGTAAAAATTGAGCAAGAATCGGATTCAGATATGGATGTGGATGAAGTTGGCGATGTCGATATTGAAGTAAGAAAGACTCATATTTATTTTATGTGCAGTTGTTTTGTCTGCTGAATATTTAGATTTTATAAATTTTTACCTGTAATGGCATATTTTAGTTAGACGTTTAACTGAACTAAACCTTTGAAAAAACTCATTAGAATTTAGAGTCATAAATTCAGGCGGGACGGATGATATGTCGAACTATATAGATCAAAATACGTTGAGACAGATGAGATTTCTAGCAGGCATTTTGGTATTGGGCAGTAAAAAAGCTTTGACTATTAAACATAATTTGGAAAACATTTACCTTATTTCAGGAAGAAGATAGAAGGAAATTACGGAAAAGAATATCCATTTACGAAGGAAAGGAAGAAGAAAAGAAAAAACTCGTTGAAATTCATCCTCTGTCAATACAATGGATTGTCACTGCAGACGGTACAAGTCTTTAAAATATGCAATTAAACATTGAAACATTTTTTAGAATACACACATAAATAATCACATTTTATGCTTCAATTTTTATTTGCAGGCGAAGAAAAAATGATTGTCCAATTTCAGTACATGACCAAACTTAAAATAATTACTATCAAAACTTCTCTTGACCTTGGAAGTGTGCCGGAAAAAACGAGAGAGTAAGAATATAAGTATATTCTCATTCTACAGTGTGGAATTAATCCTGAATTACTCGGTGATCGGCACTAATCATATCAATCTATTGATAATAGACTCTTGAACAAGAAAGCTGAAAACGTCCTTGCCAATTTATATGAAAATGACAGTGGACTTCTGAGTCCCAACCCTTCGACCTACTTTCATCTGCAGAAGACTGGTTTAGACAGTTTTTCGGACCTTGTGAACGATATTGGCCGACCATACAAATGGGCACAGAAAGTGTGTGGACTGAAATTCCCCGAGCCAATCGCAAACTCAGAAAATAGCGAAGTATGTGTTTGATAGTCCTAATACTGTATATTCTTGCCTAGTAAGTTTGTTGTATAATTTCTTTAGCAGTGATAATCAGGGTTTCATTTCTGTTGGGTTTCAGATTGTCGAAGACATGGACGTAGGAGTTCAGGATCAGCCTTCCGGAGAATTAATAATTAAATCGAAGCTGTCGCAGTGTAATGCGACTATTGAAGATACTTTCAAGCTTATTAGGGCACGTCTGAAATCTCAGGCCTCTCTTTGGTCCCAGTTGAAACATTTAGGTCCGTTCAATCAACTTTAAATAATTGTATACTTTTATGTTCGACTAATAATAAAAATCAATACCATTACCCGATAATTTTTTGCTAGTAGAAACCAGATCAATTCAAATTCCACCGGAGCTGAAGATACATTTTCCAGCAAAAAACACAGCAATTTTCACGTCCTGGGAGAACATCGACTGGCTAACCTATAAGTCATTTTCATCTACTACGCGCCTTATAAACAGAGATACTAAAAGTATCATAGATTCCAGCTTATTCTTCAAGGCGGTTTTCGAACGAAGTCGAGGTACGTGGTGACAGCCATGACTTTTAATGCAATTTGCACTGAGATCATTTAAGTAATTTGTACTTTTGATTTTAATCGTTTCAGCTCGGGTCATTGCGCTAATCGCACTTCATTTAGACTACCCGAAAGTTCCTCCCATTTTTGCTGTTGAATTGGAAGAAATTGACGGGGAAATGGATCCGAGCGATGAGTCAGTATTTCGGGTAAGCAGAAGCAGGAAAATTCTTTATTGACTTTTAGATCACTATTTATTTTATTTTTAATCGATCATGATTTCTAGGAAATTGAGAAAGAACTGAACATTTACGCTGTGCAAGAATTCCATGATTCCTCTGCAATCATTCTCTCCTTGCAGCTTCAGAGACTGTGTTATTGTATCGACATTTGTTTGGAGACTCGAAGTGAGGATCAGTCTGTTGGCCCGTCCGAGTTTCGGCGTGAAAAGCTGTTTGCTAGAGCTACCAAGTAAGTTCTAGTATTAATATCATCCGCATGAAAAAACTATCCCTTTAAATTCAAATCGCGAGCTTGAATATTTTTTATTGGTTTATAGGGGGAAGAACTTTCGTCGACCCTTCCAATTCGTCGCAGAAGAAGGTGGACATTTCACGCAAAGATTTTAGAACTCTGTACTTAATTATTTTCATCTAACAGAATTCCAATTTGTAATATAATACAGTTATACGTTTGGAATTCATGACGGTTTAAATAAATTATTCAATTTGAACAACATAAAATTTAAAGAAAGAGTTAAGTTTTTTGCACAATTGACTTTTTTAACATGTCAAGTGTCATAGCAAACAATGAGCATAGCTTGAATTATTTGTTTTTATATCACAAGACCAGAATTTTTTTTTCGAATTTTAGGAACCTATCTAATTCAGAGCACTAGTAATCCACTTTCTACGGAGCACTGGTTAAATCAAATGTATTTTGGGACATTCCTTCCTCGATTCGTATTTCCTGACCTGTTGGAAAATGGCTTCTCGTTTTTCTATCCAAAACTTCGAGGAACTACCGAATTTCGTAAGCAAAATATTTCTGTGAATCTCGAAATCTGTAGGTATTTTAATCCAACCGGATGTTATACTCCTATTTTGCAGTACAAAATAAGTGTTTGGAATTATATCGATAAGTTGGAGCTGCAAACCTTGCGTACCGTTTCACGACTTTGGAAACATCAAATTGAAACATATTTCGGAATTTCGATTCTTATTACTCAAGAGTCATGGCCGTATTGGCTTCGTATGAAGCCTAATCATGCAGTGACCGAAGTCGTCTTCCAGAGTTTCACGAGCCGATTCTCTCCTTCAGTTTTCACGAACAATATTCAAAGTATCACTTTCAGAAATATCGTCCTCAAAAACAATCTTATTTGCATTCTCCAGCATTTTCCAAATATTGATTATCTCTGCTTTTCAAGAATTGCTTTGGATCAAGAATCAGAAATTTTTACTCCGTATCCCATCGTTCTGCCCAAGTTAAAAACCTTGCAAATTCATGCCACGCTCACTGAAGATGGAGAGCTCTCAATTTTTGATGACCTTATCCTGCGCTTCATGGCTCAGGCCAAGTATGGAGCTCTGGAAAACTTTTGCTTCTGGTGTCCGAGTCATCTTCTCCCAGACTTTCACCTCCAAGTCCTCTTCAACGGGAGTATGGGCGACACGGACTGGCTCGTGGAAATCATTGACCACAATCGAGAAACCATTAAAAGCGTACAGTTCGGATCTCCCTACCGTCCTTACGTATTAGAATTTCGAGAACGACAAATGCAACCTGGAACCAGCGACTTGAGTCCAATGCAACTGAAGGACATCGAAGGCATCGATCTGTTCCCGAAAACATGGGATATGGCCATTCGGACTCAGCACTTTTTGAGAAGCATTCAGTTGCACGAAAACGCATTCAGCCATTGGGACGCGGCTTACAACGCAATTAAGCAAAGCTTAAATACCATCGAGGTCGTCGTTATGTCTGGGGGCGGCGGAAAGTATACCATCGTCAATTTGGATTGTTTCAACAACTGCACAAAACTTCGTGGGCTGCTCTTACATTTTGAAGTCTATCGATTCGATAACATCAAGTCCCTTCCAGCCTTGCTGCGCGTGCTTTCTCTCCACGGACCGCTAACTAAATTCCAAATCAAGGATCTAAGCCAGAACTTCCCCAGTCTTCAAATTTTCAGTTTGGACAATAAGGAGACATCAGATGATGCTGACTGGATAACCACAGACCCGACTTCGGACCAGCAGCTCTTTCTTGGAGCGACAATCGACGTGGCTGTCTTTCGGCAACTCGTACTAATGCCTAAGCTGGAGTCATTGACTTTATCCAATATTACTATGATTTGTAACGGAATCAAAAAGTGGTATGAGACTCAAAGTTACTTCGAGTGCAAAATGCAGGCGATGATGAAACCGTTGAATCAAGCCGGGACGTTGGGAAGTATTCAAGCACGGATCGATGTTGGGAGCAAGCGTCGCGTGTTGCGTTTGGTAGAAGTTTAATACAACCAGGTAAGACCTGAACTTCAAGAAATACTGAAAGGATTTAACAATTATTTCATAAATTCAATATACAAATAAGTACGAAGCACAAGTAAATATTCAGCTAATTCAATATGATCACAAATAAATTGTAATTACATACTTAATACTTGATACGAACTTGATACGAATCGTAAATCGTAAATTTATTTAAGAATACTCGCTACTATGCTTCTTGTTCGCTTCGAAAGCAGCTTCCAGGAGCTTTGTAATCTTAGTCAAATCAAGACGGCAAACCCTAGAATTTGTTATGGTTTACATTCTATTTTCAATCAAAAGTGATTTGTAATGCAATTAAGTAGGTATTCAACCCATTATTTCACCTATTTACCTTATTTTCACTTCAGCGCTTTCCAGAATTGTCATTGCTGCTTTTCCGGCACTCGAAGCATCCCCATAATACGAATTGAAAGGTTTCATGGAGTGGCAGATTACCTGATTACAACAGTTTTCTTTTAATAATGCTAATGTTAATAATTTTAATGTAAATTTTACGTGATTGGTTTACAAACCTCCGAGATTCCAGCTTGCACAATCAGTTTTGCGCACTCATTGCATGGAATTCGCGTCACATATATCCGGCAGTTTTGCAAGGACCGACCATACGAATTCAGAATGGCATTAGCTTCAGAATGACAAACTACGGAATTAGGAATTAATTAATCAAATATACGTTTAAGTTTAAATTATAATTCTGAAGCCCGTAAGCATCATTACAGTTCGAGGTATTTTGATTTTTGCCTAAGTACTGCTTACCTAAATACTTCTTCATAGCGGGGCTCCAGACTTCGTCGTTATCGTTGTTTCGTTGTTGACAAGCTTCAGAATTAGACATCGAATTAGCTGAAAAATGATCGGGCATTCCATTGTATCCAGTTCCAACGACGCGGTTGGATGCGTTCACAATACAAGCTCCAACCTTTTGGACAATAATAAATTTGGATCAAATAAATTTTATATGCCTGTACTAGCCAAATCTAGAGCTCCTTTTCATATTTCCGGGTTCACTATATGTGAAAATTTTTTTTTACATAAGCCTTTAAATTAAGTGATTATTGTTATTGGTATTTCTTTGACTGCGAATTTTAAAAAAAACTTACTTGGCATTTTGGGTCTTTTGATCGAAAAGAAGAACAGTAAGCAATATTCATGAAATATTGATCCCAGTCGAGTATTTGATCCACTGTTCTATATAATAACGACATGGCGAAGAGCTATGGTCCAATTTGAACAATTTTTAATACAAGATTGGGTTCTTAATTTTGGCCTGGGGTTGTTGGATCTTCTTCCGCCAACGTGGAACTCACAAATAAATACATATACATCCGATTCCGACTTTATAATCGGGTTGTATAATACACCCTCAACTCCAAAAAGTTTGCACTGCAACTTCACGGCTACACACAAGTATGCAAGCTCACCTCAAAATGCAATTCTGCACAACCTACTTCCGATTCCGAACTTGCACGAAGTTCTCGGGATAAAAACGTTAGCTGAGACCCTTGATAATGATTTTTTACAAATTTCTGCTCAGATTGCTATGTAGTAAACAATAGGGGACAAAAATATTAATGATGAAAGCAGATTTCATTTAGGACTGCCGAAACACATGCTATGCACGGATTCAGCTCTAAACTTGCACTTCTTTCTGTCCCTGGTAACAACGCTTCTTCCTCCGTCACGCACGACTTCTGTCTAAAAGAAATTCAATTAGGTCAGAAGTCAGTAAACTTCTACCTATATCACTCTGGTTTACAGATTAGAAGGAGATGAGAATGTGTCTAAATAAGCATATTTTTAGAATACTAAACCAAGTCAAAAACGCATAGCATGTAGGTAAAGCAAAGTTGCTGCTGAAGTAAGCTCCGGAACTAAGTTTTATGACTCGCCGGAGTACAAGATAAACATATTTGATATATTTGACAATAAATCGGCTTTCGCAAAATATTGTATAGACAGTTTTTGTATTTCCTAGTGGGCTTTTACCGGCAGCAGAATAATAAGTCGAAATTGTAAATAGATACTAGTTCAGCCTCATTCCACATCCTACTCCCACTCATGCATGAGGCATGAGTCATGACATGACCAAGATTAAATTGAATTAACAATTTGTCCCATTGAGCTGGATACTTCTACTAAAAAAATGCAATCTTGACATTTTGAATCTTGTGAATTTGTGGAATCTGCTCTCACGAGAATGCATTCAATTTGCACATGCCTCATACGACTAATCTTAAGGGAATTTAAAAACGTGAAAGAGTGACACAAATTTTGTACAAAAGACAGATTCTGTATTGTGTGTGTCCTTCTTCGATATTTACAATCAAAAACAGGTTTGGACTTTACGAGGTGTGATGGGAGTGTGGCTCGGGTCAATTCTGAATCTGCGATTTATAACTTTACGGAAAATTCACCGTGTCTTTCTCAACTAATGCAATGGCATTTCTTATTTGTTGGCGTTGAGGACCAGAAGTGAGTTTTGTCGATTTCCTAGTTCAGCGAGGTGTATCAAATTTTTACAATGTTTTGCATTCATAAGTCGGGAATGTCTCAGTACAATAGGCAATTATTGATTGTACTCATATTTCAATTTTTTCGTGCTGTAATTTCATGTGAATCCGAGACGCTGGTGCTTCAATTGAAACAATTTAGAGCATCCAACACATCAGAACAATCTTTAATAAGTTTTAATCAGACAGAAAACGATTTTGTTGTAAATAATTACAGTGAGTTCGTTACAGTGTTAAATTGTCAGTCACGTGAGCCTGTTGAATGGGTCTACGAAGGAAAAGGGGTAAAACAGCATATTATATGGTTTAGTTTTGTCTTCCCTAGTATGTGCAATGCCCAGCACAAATTTGCAAAACTGTAATTGATCTGGTGTATTGAATTATTGTGTTTCAAAGAGTCCAAATTTGGTACGGGAAGAATATCACGTCCCAGTCCCAGGCGAGAATGAATCTAAAGCATCCTGCCATTCTTCAGAACTTTTCTTCCGCCATGAAGAAAATTATATGAAGCGTTTACCCTTCCATACAGGCAAATATATTTGTCGAAAAATTACAAATCAATCAAATACCGTTTCGGTGTATCTGTATTTTCCGCGTATGTGAAATATGGTTATTGATTACTGATTACGCATAAATTGATCAAAAACCAAAGTTTAAATGACTTTATTCTTATTTTAGGAAATGACGGCCAAGTGCTTTTGAATAATCCTGGTAAAAAATTGGAAACAATAAAGCACGCTGTGAGCTCTTTACCAGGATTTCTGAGCTTTCCATGCTTGGCAACTACCCCCAATGCTAATATTACGCTGTTTCGAAGAAGTGACAAAGAACAGGTCGCTGACATATGTAGTTAACATTGATTTAATTATTGGAAAACAAAAATCCAACTTTGAATCGGAGTTTTATGAATTGTTTGAATTAGATTCCTAACAAGAAAATTTTCGAAAAACTGAAAACCGCAATATACGATCCAAAAGCTGGGTTTACGCTGGAATATTCAACGCTAGCAGATGTCTATGGTGAATATAAGTGTTCGTCTGGACAAAGGAAGGATTATGTGATCTACAACGTTGTTGAGGATAAAGGTAGCATACTGAGCAATTTAGTGCGATCTGGTTAGCGATTACTAAATATTTAAATACGCTAAGCTGCATGATGTCTATTTCCAGCTGTCAAAGTGTACCCTAACGAAACGCTGCTATTCACCTCAAGTCTATTGAATCTCACTTGCGAAGCCGAAGAGCCCGTCGTAATTCATTTGGTTGCTTTCGGTCAAATTCAGCCCGACTATCAGTACTACGACGATCGGGATCGGGAAGATACTGAGAGTCAAGATCTAGAAGACGTTGTAGAATCAGAGACGACTGAGCACACTGAATTACAGTCCCACGTCGCAAACTACATTGACCTTCATCCGGCCGTTGGCGATGTTGGAGAATTTCAATGCATTGTCCGAAATCGATGGGGAAGTTTTACATTCCTGGGTTTATCAAATCATCAGTAAATTTGAACGCCTTTGTACTTTTGATTAATAATGAATTTCGATACACCTAAAATGTGGTATTCGTTACAGGTAAGGAAATGGACAGCTCGACAGTTGGTATCAAATACAACGAGAGTACCAGAACATTTACTTGTCAAACGAAAACAACAAATCGTGGAAAGCTATCCTTTGTCCTGTGTGACTCGCCTTCAGAATGTCAAATTAACAGAAGATGCTTGGAAACAGTATGGATATTTACTAAAATTCAAATATTTCATGAATTTCAAAAGTCGAAGTAATTTGACGTTTTAGTTCGATAACTGCCGAGGCTATAAGAAACTTCCTGGACTCTACTGCGATTGGGACAAAGATTGTCGTGAAATCCTTTATCGAAGCGGCAGTGGTTATATTCGTTGCGTAGATGATGGTGTAGATGAAATTCTAGCATTTGCTGATTTGCCCTCTGGAATTAGTAAGCATGCAATGTTTCCAAAAAAATTATTTTCGATTTTGAACATTCAGCAATTCTTGGACAATTTTTATGTGTGAGTGCAGAAATCGGAGAGAATTTTTCATCCATCACACCTGAACATGCCGTTTCGTTAACTTACGATTCAGAGCAAGTTGTTGTCGGACAAACTTTAAGGGTCGTTTTGAAAAAATGGAACTACCTTTTTACAAAAAATCATCGATGGTCTTATCGATTCGAGAACGGAACGTCAGTGCACCGTAAGAAATTGTTTAAAAAATTGAAAATTCAAGCATGAATTACTGGTCCGAAGTTCCTAGAAATAATCGTTTGTCTAGTTTCGAAATATGACAACCTCGGATCAGCAAAGTTCGAAGTCTACCCTGATTTAAAGGCAGTGGAATGCTTACTTATGCTACGGTCAGAAATGACTTGGTTTAATGCTTCACTTCCTATATCGCTGGATATTGATTCGAGTAAGTTTTATAATCAATGTGCTTTTTTTAAGATAACGATTTGGAAGATTTTATATATTTATTTAAACTGTGGTACAAACTGAACAGGTAGCCCTTCAACCCCAACTCAACTTGCTGCGACTACCAACACAATTTTTTCACAGGAAAATTCTACCGTGACGAGCAACTCTACAGCAGAAAAACTTTCTTGAACTCTGGTGCAGTGTGTGCTTTGGTGTTAATTTATTAAATATTTATTTACGATTTTCTAAATCTAAAAAACTTCAATATAGTGAACGGAGCTTAGAATATCGAAGGCGTCGCAGATATTTATTGCGTGGCGTCATATACAGATATTTTAGAATAACCATTACCATAAATTCAAACAGTGTTTAAAATTTGTTCTGCCAAATTGGGATTAAGAGCAACAAGAGCATCAGAGGCTTGGCTGAGTTTTGACTGAGCACCGCTGTTACTAACGTTTGCCTTTCGTTTGTTATAAAGCGTTTTGACGAGGTTAAGCTCTCTTGCGGTGTACTTCACGCCAAGTTGTTGCTGGAGAATTACAAGATACTGATCTCCGAATTCAAGCGTTGGTTCAATAATGGTACCCTCTCCGTAGTCGTTCCAGGTGTTGAGCTGAATATACGGAGCGTTAGCGTTAAGGGCTAACTGAAGAGTTTGACGGAATGTATCCGGACCAACGGGAATGGTCCATGTTGGACCTTGCCATCCGCCCTGGGCGTAGAATGTTCTGAATCCAGGGTAAACCCCAGCGATCTTGACATTGAGTGCTCGATTGTTGTAGAAATTGCGGAGACCGTCGAGGAAATCGGAATAGATCCAGCAGTATTCCCCAGCAGCATTGGCTCCAGCATCCTGGTTTTGATACCAGAGTGTCAAGAAGGTTGGCTTCTGGGAGAATACCGAGAAAACGTTGTTCCAATCGGAAGGCGACTTGAGTGTCTGAGGTCCGAAGTCGAGAAGGAGGGGAGCTCCGTTCACCTTGACGTAGTGAGCCTGGTTGAAGTAGTTGTCACGGAGGTAGGCCATGTCGTTTCGGCCGGCAGCTAGAACGTCACTCACAAGTCCAGCATCACGAGCCATACCAAGGTTATGATCTTCGTAGACAATGGCAAATTTGAGCCCAACCCGCTTAGCAACTCGAATGATGGCTTCGGAATTCTGCCTGTTCTTCGGGTAATCCCAAACGTTGAGAGTACCTGGCCAATCGATGAAGATCCCAGTCACACCTGAGTATTTCATAAGCAGAAGCTGGTATTCGATGACACTCTCGTCGCCGGAAGCATATGGCCCGATTTCAGGATAGTAGTAAGCTGCGATCTGGCGCCGTCCGTTTCCATCGACAATGTTGGGTTTTTGATTGGCCATGGTCCAGTGTTGACCCCAGGCTCCGCCATTGCTGGCTGGTGTCTCAAACCAGGGCATGATGTGGACAAAGACATCCCCGTTGTAAGTTTTCGGAATAGATTGGCTGTGTACCGAAATGCTGACAGCGGAGATCAAGCACAGGGCAAACGTAATAGACTGCATGATGATATTTGTACGGTATCGGGATCAGGTTGAAAGCACCGACTGAATTTTACAGAAAGGCTAGGTAATGTGCAGCTTTAAATACTACAGTCAAATTTTAAACCCGTAGGCAGTGCGGCTCCAATGTTCTTGTGGAAAATGATACCACTTCAAAGGTATACAAGAAAAACCGCATCAGATACTAATCACAACTAATAACACGTCTGTTTGCGGTTGGAATTACGGAATTACGACATTATTTATGAATTCATCTGGAATATGTGTGGATAGACCCTGATTTGGATCATTCTTGAAGCATGACATCACACTTGTCATTTTTGCATGGAAATAGGCAACTACACCAGTCGAATCGTGGTTTTAAAATTTCAAATACATTTCTGATCATACATACATAACTATAGTTTCCACTTTCAACTTAACTTCAGCTTTTTGCACTACTTAATTGCTCAATTTCATAATTGAAATTGAGCCTACATATTTTATTAGGTATTCATCAAACATTACTTCCTTTGAATTGGAGCATGATCACAGCGAATGTTACCAATAGACTGAGCACCTGTAATTTAAACAAACCAGCATTTAACCATAAATAATGTTTTTAATACTTCATCGCGTGCGACAGGCAATTAATGTGCACGCGCTGAACCTGAATGGTTTTGAATTCTTCCCATCGAAAATACTCACCGAGCCTAACAAGCCTGGTGTAAATTTGAACAAATCAAGACCGTAAATTCCGATTTCGCAGTCCTGCACTTCGCTGAGCAGGACTTGGAGCTCATTCGAAGGCATTGCCCTATAGTGCTTCGGATCCGAAAGCCATTCCTTTGTTACTCGAGCCTGTCAAAATCAAATTTTTGGACTCGTGTGTATTGTGTAGTAGCTACCGTTCTAAGATTCGTTGGCAAACGTTGGCTCATAGTTGCGCATTGCTTATACATAGGTACCTACCCTTTTATCGATCATTGCTCCGACTATTAATGTAGTCATTAAAGTTCCAATAGAATAGACGCTTGTGAGGAAGTTTCCAACATTTCTCGGTTGTACAAAATCATAGAATTTTGAGACAAAGAACGGAAATGATCCCAAGGTCAATCCAAATATCGCCAGGCCAAGCCAGTTTCCGAGTTTCTTGGAAAATGATTTTAAATGCTCATACGAATGTTTGATCTGAAAAATATTTCAAGGCATGACTGTTCATAAGTTGCAAGTTTGATATTGAAGACTTACCTTATCGGTAGACGACGCAGGATTTCGAACTAAATTAGTATATTCAACGACATTTCCATAGAGAAGTATTGTGCATGTTATAACTGACCAATCGGAGAAAGCCATTGATAATAAAGAACCAATTTCGCTTATTATTTTGAAAGTGATGACAGCTCCAAAAACGAGAGGGCTTGGATTGGAATATTCTCGTGGATTTAAGTAAAATGTTTCGAAAAAGCCATTGTAATATTTTTCAAAAAGTTTCGTTAGGTTCCAGGAGGAGTCAGAAATTTGATTGAGAAGGAGGAGTAAAGGAGGACCCAAAGATGTGCATATATTATAGATAATAAACAGTATTTTTCTCTGAAAT
>VNWX01000831.1:0-18164 GCA_009869905.1 Ceratophysella communis
CAACAATTTATTGGATAGATTCAATCTCTACGCGCAGACTTACAAGTACCATGGAAAATGGTGGGTCAGATTTTCAGCGCAGATTTATAATGATATTACTGATTTTGAGGCAGCAGCCAAGGCTTTCGAGACAATCTGCAGGGAGCTTAATTCTAGATCGGCTGAGGTCAACGCGAACCAATCGGCCTCTCTCATTTTGCGTGCCCATTGAGATTGGGATTGGGATTAGCAGCTTTATTTATATGTAAAGAATTTTTAGCCTTTAACTATATTCGCCGGTAATGGACACACAAAAATCACAGACAACAAAGCATATTCCATTTTCGATTCGCTGCCTTATTTTATTGAGCAAGCTAAATATTTTAAATACAAAATAAGACCAATATATTTGTACTGCCATGTAAAGCTGTTAAGGTTCGACACAGGTAACGTTAGACAAGGCACCCTTAAATTTAAACGATAAAGTATAGTCAGCTATAAAATTAGAAACAGCTTACTTTAAACTTGAGTATCCTTGACAAAATCTTCTCGAGCTGCCTTGATCACGCCCATATGAACCTGAAGCAGGACGAACTGTTCCGCATCTCCACCTTTGTCCGGATGATACTTCAAGCAGAGTTTCTTGTAGGCTTCGTTGATTTCCTCATTGCTTGCCGTCATGTCCACATCGAGGAACTTGTATGCATTTTCCAAAGCTTCTTCAGGAAGTCCAAAAAGCGTCTCAGTCATCTTCTCGCAAAGTCCGCTCACAACGAAATGAGTAATTTTAGCTCCAAGTACTGCTCCACCAACTGCCCCTGAAACGAGGCCGATGACGACGCCGGCTGTAGCTCCAAGTGCTGCTCCGGTCACGGCTCCTGCTACACCTGCGGCTGAGCTCACAGTACTGTCAACCATACTCTTCCCGCAACGGCGGACGGAAATCTCTCCTCTCCACCAACGACGGACATGGACCATAGATTCAAAGCTGAGCAGCGTAGAGACCAATGCATTGTCTGGATGGACTATGTCTTCTGGTCGAGCGACGACGCCATCAGTGGCCCAAATCTCATTTTTGTTTGAAATAATGGTAGAAATTATTCTCTGGATACAATACAAAATATCACTTTGACTTGAGAGAGGGATAACTTTCCAGGCGTTTGCGAGTTCAGGGAAGGAAGAACAGCGACTGATATCAAAATCAGTAATTCGGACAAGATCAAATCCTTCGCAAACATCTTCCGGAATCGGATCATCCGCATTAACGTGCATTTCTTGATAGACTTCAACGAGCTTGCTCCGGAAAGCTGTATTAAAATCAGGTTCTTTGGTTTCTTCAGAAAGGCAAACAGCATAGCGAGTAAAAACAGGAACAGATTCAGGAGCAAGAGTGGATTTCAGTGTTTTCCAAGACTTCGAAAGCCCGCTGCCGCTGTTTCCGTGGCCATCATTACCGAGAAAGAATAGAACTCGAAGCAAAGTTTCGGAATTCCTTCCATAAAAAATCTGAGACAATTTTTTGTAAACCTCTCCTTTCAAAGCCTTCTCTTCTGGCTCAAGTTCTGGATACAGGGGTTTATTGGTTTCAGCCATTTGTTGTGGATTCACGAGGAATAACTAAAATCCAAGAATCTGTAAGTGAAGTAAAGCAACGAAACAATTAAAATTCAGTTCAGTTCAGGTTGAAAGTTTTGACATAACAGGTCACAGGTGTAACACATAAAAAACGCATCGAAACAACGACTACGGCATTGATAATACTTATTAACTTTCTACTTTCTACGCTTGAAGTCAAAATTCGGTTAATAACCTCTAACATCTGCTAACTGTAACAAAATAGTACATAATGACTCGGACCTCTGCCTTTGTCTCCTGTGTGATGTGTGACTCTAGGAGCTGACCACCACGGCAAATTGTTCTGTAGGTCAATCAGTAGCTTGTAGGTGACAATGAGGATTACCGTCTCAATCCGTTAACTATTATTAGGTATCTTGCAGAAACGAATACGTGAAAATCGACTTCCAAAACTTTGAATTTTGCTAATGAAATTAAAATACGAAAATATAACTCACGAATCTACGCAGAAAATTTTAAAATTAAAGGTGCGGGCTGCCGTAAAGTTTATGGAAACTACTACTACGGAGCCAGATTTTGCTATCAGCTGTTAGGCTTGCGTGCGTCATCGTTCTTCGGCGCAGAGTCTTGTAAACATTAGCATGAACATGTGATGTGATGCGTCAGCTTCGTCAGCCAGCTTTACACTACTGTTTTAACGATTTTGTTCGCCCTTCGCCGCAGATGCTGCGGAAATCATCTAAAATCTGAAAATTTTCGACTACCTACCTATTAATCATTTAGCTAATTTTATTAAATATAGCCATCTACGCGTAGGTTCTACTTATAGAATACCACTAGTTGCCCTATAAATTTGTTGCCATCTTGTCTTGTACCGATATTTTCAAAATTTGTTAGTACAAAGTGCAAGTACGCTCATTGTTACTTTCATTCCAGTTTACCGGTTCAACATTTTTGTGAACGAGATTCAGACTAACCAATTTCTGATACTGTAATAATTTTATGATAAATGGAAGATGCTGACACGGTTACTTACAGAGCAGTAATTGCTGAATGATGAAATAAGTTTATCAGCTCAACTTCGGTCATGTGTTTATCACAGTGGATTTTGAGAGAATTTACGATTTAATTATGTATTGAGGTTTCTTTTATCATGAAACAGCATATTATTTTACATGATATTATAATATTGACTCCGTAATCCAAAGCATGTATCAAATAAATTAGAAAATTTGGACAAAGTGATCCGTAGACCCATTTCTGTGCCAAGGATAAGGAATGGACTCTCTTTCGGCACATTGGGCAAGTACATGCTCGATCAAACCAACTGTTCAAGCATTCATGACAAAAGATATGTTTACATTTCAATCGTTTCGGTTGTTTGAAAGTGTCTTGACAAATTGCACACATTCCAGCAGCTTCAATTTGTGATGGCTTCGGGACTTCTCCAAAATGGGGTGGTTGAAAAAGATTCTCAAATGCCCGACGCCATTCCATTCCTTTGCAGACTAAATCCACGAGTTTACAGAGCAGGTAAACAACGCAGAAGTATGATACCAAAACTCAGTTGATTCGTCGTCTGATATGGTATGAATAGGTAACACAGCCAAGGGTACATCGGAAGCAAACTTCGATAGAGCTTCATTGAGTTTTCAATCATGACGTAGTATTTTCCGCGGTGCTGGAAGGATAGAACTCGCATCGGTAAAGCCACGACCACCGTTTTAATGATGATCGTGAAGATTTTTGCCATGTAATCCGTCAGGCACACGATCCAGAGCAGGGCTGAGAAGGTTGATGGTTGCAAGCCGGTTGGTAGACAAATCAAGGCTGAAAGCACGATTGGTTTTTCAGTTTATGAAATTTTTCGATAAATTTAGTTTACGCCATTCGATTCCCGCTCACCTGGATAGAGTTGCTCCTCATTGTAGACGAAATAAACAATTCCGACGCAGACCAGTAAGTTTGTGGAAAGTATAATAAGGCAAAGAATCCGACGCTCGCTACGCCTCGCAATCTCCCTCATCAGCATGAAATTTGATGTTTCGAATGATAAAACCAGGGCGATCATGCAGACGAATCCATCGCCATGATCGAGCAGTTGCTTGATCATCAGAATCAGAAGGAATGGAACGTAGTTTGCGGCGGAAGTTACGCCGACATCGATAAGTTCTTGATGGGCGTGGAAGCCGAGGGTATCCAGCTCGGTTTCTTGGCCGGAACCAGGGTCCATCTGAACAGGAGTCCAAACGCCGTCATCTGTATTAGTTTCATTGTCAATCTTCCATGAATCTGAAGTGTTAGAATCCGTTACTGAGGCGGGAATCATTGGGTCAAGGCCGATTTCGTCCATGTTATCGATGATATGATACTCTTGATTGACATTCCCGTTGGTATCCATATTGGAAAGGTCAACTGAGCCGGTAGGCAGTTGGACTATTCCGGTTCCGGAGGCTGCAGCTGGTAAAATCCTTGTTGAGCTGAAGTTGTCGGTTTCCAAATTCGAAATGTCCACAAAGCTCGTAGCTAAGATGACCACTGCCCCCGAAGTTACTGGTGAAATATTCGTCGGACTGACAACGTTGTTGTTTGGATCTGGCAACGATGATGACGATCGTTTTGACTGGATAGAATCAGCGGCATCGAGTTTGGCTGCAGATGTATACGAAACGTTAGGACCCATCTTTTCCGATTTTAGTAGGTCGTATGAATTTCAGTGAACCAGAAATTTGAAATGATCGTGAATCGTTTTACCAGATTGTTGCATCCTGTCGCCATTCACGCTTTAAATAATTTATAAAACAAAATATTGCATCGGGAGCGTCTGTTACTAAGGTAGCGCTTGGTACAATAAACCGGTGCCAATTCAAGTTAAAGCACACCTCATCGGGCAGTATACCTAGATCAAATTTGATTTGATGACTTCGTATCGACTTCGTTTGAATTTGTATGAAATTGTAACGATTCAAGTAGTGTAAGCCAATACCGCAATAAATTGATGAATCGTGCTAAAAGGCTTATTTGTAACATTTTGGTACTCATGATTTAGGTTAGAAAGTCGGAGTGGCTAGTCGACACGCAGAACTACTTTTAATCTCCGTTGAATCGGCTCATTTTAATGAACGACAGATTCAGCGGAAAAATCGTCCAATAACATAAACAACTAAGTTTTTACTTATCGATGCTAAAGTAAACAATCTCTGCAGGGTTAATCATTAATGTTACACGTGTTAATTCGTCTTAAAATAATTGCTACACAATTTTATGACTGAACTTGCCACGTCGTTGCGTCATTAGCAGCTTTACTCTGTACATCACAGGGTCGCATTTTTCAGCATAGACACGGAATTAATCGCTTTTTCGCTCGTTGATCGATACTATTTTCTGGTCTACTTAAGATTATATAAAAACTTCCTTCTTAATCATCTAGTTTTCTATACAATAAAAAAGATAAAGTATGGGGATAGCTCATTACGAGTACATTCAACAAAGCATTGAAGAAGATGCCAGGCAAGTCGTAAATGTTCCGGTAGCCGATAATTACAACGTTCAGGCCTTTACTGGTGCACCGTTCGATTTTAATCCTGATGAGATCCGGGCACAAGCTGAGCTTGATGCGGAAGCGGAAATGTAAGTCATGAAACATATGATGCCAATATGAAAATAAATATACCTAGCTTAAATTATGATCTTGATTTAAGGCTGTATTTCCAATTTTTCTTATTCAGAACTACTTTGCCGGAGACGAAGAAACCGAGAGCCGGTATTTCATGGCCGACTGGAAAAGGGCAGCAAAAGAAGTATCACCCGCAAAAATCTCGAGGTAAACCAAAGAATTCTGTCGCTGGACGCGACAATCCGCAGCGCCATATTGGATTCTACCCTACCAAGCACTGGCACCCACCATTGGATTCCAATGCTTCGCAAGAAAGCGAGGGTAGCTCACGTGAACCACCCCCAAATGACAAGCTTAACAATTCTTCATTTAATTCGATACAAGACAACGCCAAAGCAGGTAGCAAAAATGAAATCCTTGAAACCACTGGCCGCTTCTTCAAACGATGATTCCGTTGAATCATTCAAAAATGGAAAAATTTGGTCGGAAACTCTAAACCATATTATGGAAATGGTAAATGCGAATACTACTGCACAAATTGATTTCGGTGGCTCTGGTAATGTCCTGCAAAGAGATGAGTATGCAAATTATGGTTATGATCCGAGGACGACCCATTATTTAGTCAGCTTCATTTTCTTGGTCTATGCGCTCATTCTTTACGTTTTGTTCAAGTTTAGGGTGTTCCGGAAAATTAAGGTTTTGTTGCGTGGTTAAGTTGGATTTTTGGTTATTATTGTGATTGAAGTTTTGCTGATTACTGACTAATCATCGGATCAGTTACAAATAAAATTTATTTAGAGAAAGAATTTGACAGATTTATTATCATCAATAATCACACCATGCTAATATCGTTAACTAAAAATGACCATAATGAACTGTTAAATAGCGAAAACGATGAAAATAAACCTATTTTAAGAGCAATACAAAATATAAACGCTATAAACTGATAATTGAAATCAGAGGTCATGGCCAGGATGGTGTGATAATAATGGTAAAGGACCATTGAGATCGTGAAGTGACAAATCTCAAGATCAGTGCCTTTGAATTCTCCCTTTCCGTTGTAATTATTGTACGAGGGACTTCACAGAATCGTGCAATATTATAACTAAAACGACCCAGGAATCACAATCATAAAGCTGTCCTATAAATGTGTAATCTCAATAGATCAAAGTTAAGTTAAGAAAACGTATGCGATCACCGGGTCAAGAGTCAAGAACTACATCAGTACCAATACATATATTATGCACCAACAAAAATGATTTTTTTCTTAAAGTAAATCTCTTAAAGTAAGTCTCTATTTAATTTTTAAAGTATGAAATGAGTTCTCGGTTACGCTGTTCATTTTCCGGAAATCACAGGCACGGTAAATGTGTCTCTCATTTTCCTTTAATGCCAATCGTATGTTATTAAACTACCGTGTTAGCCTTAATAGGCGGGCAATGAAATTATGTACTTAAAAAGCACACAATTTTTTACTTAATTTCAGACTACTTAGGTAGGTAGGAAATACTACATAGGAAACAAGAAACAACGCAACGGCTTTAAACCAAAAGTGTTTACGAACTTTTCTGGTCGTAAACCAGGCGTCATGGTCCGGTGTTTGGGGTCAATTTTCGACTCAAGCGTAGTCGGCTGCTGTCTAGCTAATAAACGCGATGTACCCAAAATTTTCACGTGCTTCCCACGATTGCCGGCGTATTCAAGAGCTCGTTTGACTTGTGCATAAAGTTGGGCGAAAAGTTGGAGATTTCTCGTTCTGGAAAGTTCAGTTCCTGCTCGTCCAGTGACACTTGCTGACCATCCACTTCACAGCCCTTCCATCAACAAATTCCAGCTCCAAAATGACCTTCTGGAGAGTTGCCGGACTCAAGTAAATCAAAATATAAAATCATTATATGCTAAATTCAAAATTTGAGATAATCTAAGTAGTTCATCGTGGTACGTCATACGTGGTACATTCACATTAGTTTTGTCTCACATGTTAATTTACTGTGTTCGCAGCGGCCATAACTCGCATACAGTTAAGTTTGATATTTTTTATACTTTTCTGCATCCAGTCTCAGTCACCAGGTCACAGGGCACCAGTTAAGTTGCACCAAGGCCTGGGTTAAAGAAAGCAAATTTATTGTATGCTGTGTCATGCATGCATTGTTTTGGCTTGAATTTAAGCTGAAGCTATGCTGGGGCTGTTAGATATTTCATGCGCCAGCGCAGTAGCAGCTAAACTAGTTTAATACATATAAAACACTATGCGTACAATAATACCCGGTCACCGGTGCGGTAGATTAGAGCAAAAGGATATCCGCAGCAACTACTTCGTTCAACGTTCACCTTCATTTTAAGTTAGTATTCTTTATTTCCACCGTTAGTTTGTTTTCAGTTAATTGACACACATGACGTCTGAAAAATTCGAATACATCATTTGTCTAAGAGGACAAGTATAAAGTATTTAAAAATTTGAAGTTTGGTTCGACGAGAAGTGCTGGAAAGATGATATGAATTCAGTACGCACAGAATATCCCCACAGAAAGGCCCACTGTCATTGGAAGGGACCATGTAAACAGTTGACCCTTCATTCGTACCAGTTGTCCGAGCTGCTTTTAACTTGTCCACGTCAATGGAAGACTTTGACCCACGCGGGTCTCCTAGGCTACATCTATTTTGATGCGTACACTTCCCACTCTTGCAACTCATTGACTTGACTAAGGCATAGTATTCTTCATTGTCAATCACGGTTCCGCCTGAGTTCCTGGGGTGGGCATTTTCTGGTTTCTCTACTGCCGTTGCAGAACGAGGTCTCGGTTTGGTTTGTGCTTTCAACTGGGCATCAGTGGGCGCAACTTCAGCTTGCTCGAAATTTTTAGCTTCCAACGAGTCGTAGTTGTACATGTCATTCGGCCAGCACACTTCTCCGTTATGAATAAGGCAGATCTTTTTCTTCAGCGCCGGCTTTTTCAAGCTTGGAGCTACGAATGAGGCTTCACCCACCTCGAATCCTGATGACCTCGTTTTTTTAACGTAGAAGCATGGGTCTTTACTGGTTCCATCAGCGAAGCAGGAGTTAGCGGATAGCCACAAAACAAGCTCTAGTATCCATAGTCGTTTCATAATCATGAAACTAGGTAATAATCTTGTCCGTCCTTCCTCGGTTATAAGTTATAACACTCATTTAGCACAATTTTGAACGGGAAACTGATAATTTGAATTTGAATCAATCATCTTCTGAGTTGGTTAGCTAGATTATCAGAAGTATTTGGGTGTTTCGTTTTCGTTGTACGTTCTGTTAGGGCTAGTCTAGTGGTGCACGTTGTTGGTTGTTGCCACATCAATCGGAGTTTCTTCACTATTTTACGAATTAAAATCAAATCTTTTGTAATAATTAAAAGTAACATTTTGTATTTATGTATTTCTGTTTCAGCTACATTCAATACTCCAGTATTGCTGCTCGAGTTGTTCGGACTGCCCTGAAGGCCGAGGCCCAGGCGGAAGCGGCTAAGCGTGAAGAATGTCTCATCAAATTCACAGCTTGGAAGGATGGAAAGCCTGTCAGTAAGTGATTATTTAATTTATTCTGAATATTCTACTGTCATTTAAACTGCCCAGTAAGTAACAAGATAAGCGTTTTGTCCATTATGGGCAAAACTCCAAAAAGAGTATTGATCAGGAAAACGAGAATGAGATTGGATTATGCACTTTAAAATTAGTCCACGTGAATGACAGACCAGGCATCAGTTTTAGAAATAAGAAATATCGGTTAGGCCGGCTGTTAAAAATAAATAGGATGCACTGTGTACCGATTACCGATTACTGAAAACTTTTAAATCGTGATTGTATTTATGAAATAGCCGCAGCTGAGTCATGAATGAATCAAGGAATGAAATTAGTGAATTACCAGTAATTCAAATTATCACAACCTGTAAAATGGTATGTTGTGTGGTAAAAAAAGATTGAATTTGGTGTGCTTTTGATGCATTTGATTTTCGATTTGATTTGCTTTTTTTTTTTTAATTCAAATTTTTCAGCGTGATTCTTGGTTCTTTTTTTCGATTTGGTTTGAAATTTGAAACACTTTGTGTTGACTGAAGATTAGTGTTTAAGTGTTTTGATTGAACAGTGAATTATCTATATTTTTGTTGTTTCTGGTTTTCAGTGCATGTTTTTTAAAAACTAGCATTTTATTTGAATATATGACTAACTTAACAATACTGTTTTTCTTTGAATTTACAGAAGCAGAAGTAGGAGCGTAAATTCATCAATTCGGAATCCAATTACCAGTACAATATAAGAAATAGTGAGTAGTCAGAGTCCAGTCACTTTTCATTCAAAATATAATCAGCTGAATGCCTGAACTGTCGTCAAATGTAAAGTAAATCTAATTCTCAATTTTATTAATTAGAAAAAAAAATTGAGTGAACTTTCTTGAATAAAAGTAAAAGAAACTTAAGACAGTCCTAAATATCGGCGAATTTAAAATCGATTTCTAGTTTCTTTGTGGTTTCATTTTTTAAAATGTTTCGTGCAGGGTTATTGTTTTCCTTTTTTAATTTTCCAAACCATAAACTCTACAATGAAATATCCCGTCATTCCAACGCTCACGATTCCAAGAAGGGAATACAGCTTAGCATTCACGCAAAATCAAATTCGTGTTCACGTAGGCAATGATGAATCCAAGTGATTCCCATAAACGATAATTACTAAAAGCTGCTTCTTCATTTTTCTCGAACAAAACTCCGTAAATTGCTGTAAAAATGAATTAAGTAGCTTTGATTTAGACATGGTCAGGTTATTTGTAAATTCTTACCATTGATTTGTGTTTGCCAAATTGCGTCAGCGACACCCTGCAAATATGTTATCAATTAAGTTTAGACTTCTCAAGCATCTTAGCACTGTAGTCGTGTTACCCAGAGGCCAGCGATAATGAAGAAATACGTAGGGAACGCTCGGATCAGGCTTCCATACGAGCATCGTAATAATGACCGCTACATTGATGATGGTACCGAGGACGAACACCGGAATCCGGCCCAAATGTCTAATTACGGGTCCGAAACTAATGGACGCAATCGCATCACACACTCCGTAGCAAATCATGACATAGCCCACCTTCTCGACGCCCCAGGAACAGCTAATGAACGCCTGCAAAAAAAATCATTTTAGCATTTTCATAAATATAAATAATCAAAACGGAAACATATCTGCATAGTGCTTATATTATAATACTCCTAAGAATAATAGGGTTGCATAATTTGTGTTCGAAAATGACACTATTTGGACGAAAATCATATAATTTTGATGAAAAAATGCGAGAGTCTAAAGCAAAACGCTGGGTCTAGAGCTAACCAAAGCCCGCGAATTTTGAACTAGGGGAACTAATTACGAGCATTTTTTACAATTTTGAATTTCAGAACTTTTAAAACTGGTAAATTTAATTGTGTTAGATTAATAATTGTGTTACGTATGAAAACACCCTTGTTTGAAGTTACTTCACTGAAATTTAGACTGAAATGAAGGGTTAACTGAAATGTGGGCTGAGATTTTAGAAGGAATTGGCAACTTTTTCAGTTTTATCTTAACTATGATTGGATTTGGAGGCAGCGGTGAGACACGCAATCCAAATACACTCCGGGTATTTATCAAGACACAGACTGGAGCAACGGTACCCTGTGACCTCGACCCGACATCTTCAGTTAGAGGGGTCAAGGAGTTAATTGCACCACACCTTAATTTACGGCCAGAAGAAATTAAAAATCATTTTCGCAGGGAAGGAACTGCCGGATAATCTTATGCTTCATGTAAGCGTTCGTTTCTTTTTGGTTCAAAAGAAGTTGAACTCTGCATTTGACATTATTTTGAAAAAATCCATTCACGCGTTTCATTAAAAATGGATTGACTTAATTGTGATTAAATTAATTTCATTTTTTATGCACAGGCTTGCGACGTTGGACAACAAAGCTTTCTATTAAATTAATGTTATTTTTTGCACAGGCTTGCGACGTTGGACAACAAAGCTTTCTTCATGCCGTTCGTGTTCATATAAAAACTACAACAGAGGAACAACGTAAAGAATCTTTGGCTGATGTCAAAAATTCTGATCAATCGACCTCATCAACCACGTACAAGGCTAGTAATTTGGAAGATCCCGTGATACCCGAATCTGGGAAATTAGATGCTGAACTAACAAACCCAAGTACGGAGCAGCAGCGCTCAGAAACGCCAGATCCAGGTCACGAGAGTACCAGCGATGGAGGCCCATTTCCATTACATCTTACAGCTGTAAATAACGAGCGAAGCCGATCAGACTTTTATGTCTACTGCAATACTTGCGAGGGATTAAAAGAAGGAAAACTTCGAGTTCGATGTGCTGTGTGCCAATCTGGTGCATTTACAGTCCTAAGAGATCCTGAGGGCTGGGACGATGTTCTTAAGTCAAATCAGGTAAAGAATAAATTCTTTTCCCGGCACTTGAGGCTTCCATTTTTGCGAAATATTTCATTATGGATTTCCTATTTCAGGTTCCAGGTTCCTGTGAAAATCCAGATTGCACCAGCATGTTTTCTCAGTTCTATTTCAAATGCGGGACTCATGTAACGACTGGAGAGGATGATTCCTCTCCGCCCCTTCCCCAAATTAAGCGAAATCCAGAGTCTGTGCCTTGCCTTGCATGTGGAGATGCTAAAGAACCTGTACTAGTCTTCCAGTGCCCTGATACCCACGTTACTTGTATTGACTGTTTCCAAACAGTATACTTTTGTGAAGATGGATCAACGACAATTCGTACAGGTTAGGGGCTTCCTTCCTGCATTCTAAGAAAAACTGATTCTAATATCAAATAAGTTTTTTAAGTCAAATTTGCTCAAACAGGATCCCGTCGTGGGTTATACTCTCGGCTGTCCAGCACTTTGTCCGAATTCGTTCGTTCAAGATGCTCATCATTTTAAACTTATGGGCAAATATCAGGTAATTTAGCACGTTGCCGTAACATGTTTTGAAAATATACACCGTATCTTAACTTATTTTGGAACTTTGGTGTCTAGTACGACCGGTACCAACGCTTCGCTGCTGAAGAATGTGTGCTGCAAGCAGGCGGAGTTCTGTGTCCACAGCCCAATTGCGGAATGGGAATCATTCCAATGGATACCGACTGCAATAAAATAGCTTGTGTCCATGGCTGTGAGGTGGGTTTCAGGTTCAAGATGCTTCAGGATTATCGATTGTCTACGGTCAATACGATTTGAATTTCTACGATTTTGAATCTGTTTTTCTGATTTTTCAGTTCGTATTTTGCCGACTGTGTCTGGAAGGCTGGCACACAGGACCCTGTGCAAAAGACAGTACTGAAGCTGCTGCTGCAAGCTCTGAGGCATCAGGTTCCTACCCAATCGCCACAGAAAGAGCTGCACTTGCCCAATGGGACGACGCAACACGCCGTGCACTTAGGCTGACAACAAAGCCCTGTCCTAAATGTCGGGTCAAGACTGAACGGGCTGGAGGTTGCATGCACATGGAGTGCACCAAGTGTTCCTTCCAGTGGTGCTGGGTTTGTCAGGTGGAATGGTCTCGAGATTGTATGGGGAATCATTGGTTTGGCTAACGTTCCAGAGTTATTTCAACACCAATACTCGGGAAAACCGTTCTCATTTGTGATAAAAGCCTTAAATCTGGTCTATAGACAATGTTGTGTTAAGATATTAGCAATCATTGGTAGTAAACAGTATAGAATTACATAATCTGCCTTATTCAGAGTCATGATTATTCGAAAGATTGCAAATTAAGGTACGATTTGGCTGAATGATTACAAGTTTTGACAAGCCATTTTGTGACTAAATAAGAAACACGCTCACCTGTGTGAAATCGGAACTAAAGAATCCTTGTTCCATTCCAGACCAAATGGTCAGCGGAATTATAAGAATCTGCATAGGCTTGGTCATCTGCCGGAAAGTGGCTATGAACAGTTCTTTTCCGCTTAACTTTGACGCCCCACCACGATCGCCCTCGCCGTATCTGAATTATTGAAAATTTCATAGTAAAACTGAAATGCCAAATTCTTAAGCAAGTTCGTGCCCGCTTACCTGCTCAAAGGATCAATAAATATGCTAACAATAGCCGCTGCCGCAAGGGCGCAAGCTAAATAAATGCCAGCCAGCAAATAGATCTTCGTTTTATCAGGGTGTTCAATTGCATCACCGCTTTTGACATCAGATGGACAAAAGCTGACTCCACAGTGGGAAATATTCTTGCCTTCCGTTCCATTTCCTTCACCGGAAGAAAGTACTGCTGAAGATATCAAATTTCCCCACACTTGAGAACTTTGAAAAGCGAAGAAGAATATTCCGAAAAATCTAACAATCACTACTTCCGCCTTGTCTTCTACCAACCCGGCATATTGATGGCCAACCTAGAAAATGAATTTAATGTTGACGTAATGATCACGCGTTATTTACCATAACTTTTAGATATGAAACTTTGGGTCAAGAACTTACGTGCGTTAAGTAAGTACATTTCGCTGACCAGAGCGGAGCCGCACAGAATCCCAATACCACAGCTGCTGGAATGAGGGTCGCAAATGTTGGATAAAATTGAGCAGCGATGTAGAGCGCATAGCCAAACATAGCGAAGACGAGAGTCCATTTTGCAGTAAACTTTTGAATCAGGAATGTGGGCAGGAACATGGACGATATCACAAGAGCGGCATACAAGGTAGCCAGGGAATATGGTCCGAGTCCATCCTGGTTTTGAAAATCAGAGAATTATTAAATTCAGCCTAAATTCAAGGCTGTTTTATGGTCAGAATTAAGGGTCAGCAGTAGGAATGGGAATAATAATAGGTTCGCGCTGTAATGCAACAGTTCAAGTTCAAACCGTGTTCAATGGCTAAAATGCGTTCCCTGGAGGTTGGTATCAGCGGATACACCAGGATTAGGAAGATTTCGAAGGCTACAATTTTGTAAATTTTTAAATTACAATTACAAACCTCTGAATTAAGCGAGCTCTGAAGATTTGACATACTATTGAATGCTGTGAACAATAGTGTGAAACACAAGCTCATGATTATCACATTCTTAAGCATTCTGCGGTTTTCATTCTTTTCATATCTATTTTTAATAGCCGTAATAGCACTCGAATTAGGGACGCCATTTTTGTTCAGATCCACGTCTCCAAATCCACCAGAAAACTCAGTGCCACTGTCCAAATTTGATGTTTGAACATATGTAATGATCGTCTTCGACGCCATTTGGGAGATAGGCCAGATTAAATTCGCCATTTTTTCTTTCCTTCATGCTAATTGTGTTTAGGTAAACTTATTAACTAGAAAATTTAATATTCGGAGTATCGGCACTGTTGCTGCTAAATGTTACTGTTTCTAAGCAGCTGAAAGGCATAGACGGCTCACAAATTAGAAATGTGTGACTGAAACTAGTCCAGCCGCCAAGTGACGCCAATTTTTGACACTGTGCTAATTAAACAATAGATTGGTTGCATTCTCAAGATTGTATTGTTATTAGTCAATTGCTATGGATCTGTTCTACTATCAATGTTAAATATTGACGCTTTGATCACCATCAATATTCCGAATTCCGAGGTATATACTCATCCGTTTACGTGATCAATTGAGAATTCAAACATGTAACTGCTTCCAAAGAACTGATTAATTGCTTCTGACGGATGTGAATTCCACATAGAGATAAAAAAACAGATTTTATTCCGAATTCCTTGAACACTAGAATAAAAGCTTGAAGATCAGGGATATTGCTCTAACTGTAATCTAAAGCCCAAATGCTTCGCAAACGTTCTAATATTGTAATTTAGGTTTCTGAACTTGAAATAACAAAACGACGACTTTTGCTAGCTCGCTGTCTATGCAAATGTAAATGCGTCAAATAATTATGAATTCCATTGTCTTGTATCAGGATGCATAGCACAGGTGAGCAGAAGTTTATTAAAGCAAATTTGCATAGCTATCAACGTCAATCTGATGAGATGAGGGATGAGATGAAATCGATAGACATATTTGATACGTGCAGCGTCGCTTGTATTTAACGGCATGTTTATAATGTTTACGGCCGCATGATAAACGCATAATGCAAACTGATGCAAACGAATTAATGGGCTGAAATTTTATTTGATGATACAGCCTTAAAATCAAATACTTTACCTCTGAATTGATGGAACTCTGCAGATTGGACATGCTTTGAAAAGCTGTGAACAAAAGCGTGAAGGCGAAGCTAATTCCGATAACATTTCGGAACATTCGTCGCTCTTCCCCAGGTCGATAAGTGATAGTACTAACAGTTCTTGTGTTAGCATTCGTCATTTTGAGAAAAATCGGGTTTTTCGGATTTGGAATTCCCGTTGGTTCTTGACTAGTGTTGCTGGGATTTAAGAATCGGTCATGGGATTGCTCAGCGGTTACGTTGGGAATATTTGCGTAAATCGGAGCATCACCATTATTGTTGAAGCCGCTGCCGTTTGAATTGGCGTCTATAGCCATTATGTTGCACGTATTGTTGCTTTATATTTTAATACACTAAACCACGTTAGCACAGGCACAAACCGTATTAGCGTTTAGCGACCTTGCAAGGTGGCAATGACCATGATCTCAATGTAGGTATTAATGATTGGGCGCTACATTAATTTTTATAACAGGAAAATTGCGGTATTATACTTAAGAAAATATTGCATTTAACAACGATTAACTTTTATATAATCGTAAATTGCAATTGGAAACTATAAGCTATAGGTTTTTGTGCAACTGCCAGACTTCCTTCCGAAAGCAGATTTAAAAGTTTAACTAATCGCAAATCGTGTACGTAACAAATTTCAGTATAAAAGAAAGCGTGAAGATTGCATACAATGAGGCCTAATCCATTGAAAGAATTTAAATTCGTACATGTTCGGTAGTATTAAATCCAAATCAGGTTTATTTTTGCTCTTACATTGAGCTCATAGCTCATTGAATGACTTTGAGATGTTGTCAGAATATAAATTAGTTTTTCTGTATTGGGTTTGGGTATGCCCGTGTACCTGACAATCTGATTCTCAGAAATGACAAATCTACATTGTCAGATCACGGATCCTCCGTATTATTTATTAGCATTTAAATATGTTTATAGGTAGGTGTAGGTTAGAGGTAGCTCCATGTTTCATCCGTAATGTTTCATAAGCTTAGGTAGTTCAATGTTCGTTCAGGCATTGCCCGTAAGATTAGTGAATGGTTAGAAGTATTAAAGGTTATTGCCAGGTTTGAATGATTAGATTGTTCTGAAACAATTGCATTTGTGTTTATCGCTTTGGTCCATCTCCAAATACGAAATTACAATTCATGCATGTAATACTGTGTCTCTGACAAAAGCGATTGAGAAATTTAGCATTTGAACTTAAGATTAGAAGTGCTAAATTGTAAATGCGAAATCAGGCATAACTTTAAGAGTAATAAGTCCCTAGAAATGCTATAAAATTCGTTCGTGTATGCACTTGTGAAACTAAAATAATTTTAGGTCATAAGGTTTGCAGTACTCAAACATGAAAAATGGATTGACCAAAATGGTCCTACTGAGCTTGCAGTATGAACGAATCTGAAAAAATCTGACAATGAGCTTTAATCGCATTTCCAATTTTACAGTTTAAAATTTTCAACCAGAACCAAATCTAATAGGCTACCAAAAATATGTATGTACAAACGATTAGTTTGACCTATACTGTTAATCGTCTGTATTTGGAATTAAATGGAATAAATATGGGATTTGTACTTGTCCTGGCCTAGTCGGAAATTTTCGCAACGGAGAGTTTCGCCAAAAATGCCTGCAATCGGCCTGGTACCACCCCCCAAAAATGCCCTGATGCTTATATTATTGGCTTTATTAATACCCAAGATAGTGACGTAACAATTTGTGCCCATCATTTATATCTTAATTAAAAGAGATTGTTTTTGCTTTAGTCTGGAGATTCAAACCTAAACAGTACGAATTGGAAAACCGCTTGCATTCAGCAGCGTTTCAGGAACTCGCTTCGGCCCATCGCCAATTTCAGTATGAATTATGTAACGCAAGGCATTCTGTCCCCATGGTTCTCTGGCTGCTACAGTTTTCAAGCAGTTCTAGATAAAGTATAACGTAAATGCAATGATTAGTATAATGAAAAGTACAAATTTTTACTAAATTTTTAAATAACATATTGAAATTACCGATGGAAGCTCAGCCACGGGCATAAGCTTTCCTTTGTAATACTCCGCCGGCGGCTTGGAGCTTGGAAAGACGTGATTAACGGCTCCTAGTACTGTTGGAATGTATTGTTCCAATAAGTACAAGCATGCGTTCGGACCAGCGTCATATGTGTAGGCAACCTGTCAATACATTTGTATTTCATAAACTACTGAATTTTCAAGCATTTTATCCTTAATTTCAAAGCTTACAATATTCTTCCCAGCATCCTTATTGATCTGATGCACAAGGTCAGCAATGGCATGGCTCACGTCGTTCATATAAACGCATGGTGGATAAGTATCGAGGCAAACAGCATGAAATTGATTGCTGTCTTGAATGGTCAATTTGGCAAATGTTTCGAAATCTCGATCCTTAATTGCTTTTGTCATGATCTTCATTCGTTCTGGAACGGAATGAATCACTCGGTGCTTGAGTAATTCACTGGTTTTGACGCTTATATTCATTCCGCTTGTGCTGCTTGTTTTCTTCTTATTGTCGCTAACCTGAAAGCAATATCACAAAATCGATTTTTGAATGTTTTTCAAAATGGCGTCTAATGATCGCAGCTATGACTTATGACAAAAAAGCTTACCACGAGGATCAAAACCTTCATTTCCGGCCAATGATTCACATCAACAATTTGTTTAGCAATCGAATCAGTGCCATCAGCCTGTGTTCCGGCAATCCAAGCCACGAAACCACCATCCACGCTTCGGCAAGCACTTCCAGAGCCTTGGCGTGCAATTGCAGAAATATCTCCTTCGATTCCATATAGCTGGGCCAAAGAGTAAACTAGA
>VNWX01000832.1:0-18151 GCA_009869905.1 Ceratophysella communis
CCAATAACCCCCATCCCAACCTACCAAAAATCAGGAACAGTGACACCCGCTTTAGTATTCAATGTGAGCCTAAGCCCTAAGTCTTATTCAGTTGACCCAAGGATGACATTTGAAGCAGTAGCCAGACGGCAGCCCTGGAGGAATTGTTAAGATTTGAATTACCTGTGTATATAATCCATACAATTAAAAATTTATCGGAAACATAAAGCTCCAATAAATCGGCATAAACATTTCATCGACAATAGACCATGTCAAGAAGTAAGGGTGCGTTCCGCGTTTGTGCACCGAGATTCCCAAATACCTATGTAGCAGTTTCCGGAATTCTTGCCCGGCCGGTCACTTTCCAGTACGTACATGCAAGTTTCAACGTGTAAGCATTCAACTTGCAGCACGAGCATTATACAGGGTCATTCATAATTTCGTTTTCTTGTACTTTTTCCTAAAAATGTAAAGGTAAAAATTTAACGCTGTTATCTGTTATCGGTATTGCACTAAAGCGAAGCGAATGATGCTTGAATGTAAAATTCTTGAAGATTTGAGATTATGATTAAAGATCTCGGGCGATGTCAGATTCAAAGTGAATAGATCAAAATTTCTGAAAATTGATTTGGCCAGCGTCGAGGGGCAAGGAGTCAAGGTCAAGAGTCAATTGCATTGAAGGCCAAAGAGCAAGCCACAACGCCGCACGCCGCACTCCAGTGCGATATTTTTGGATTAAAATAACCCATAGGTAAGCAGTTATCATTTAGCCCTAGCCTTAGGTGTCCCAGACCTACACGCATATAAATCATTGTACTTTTTTTCGAAAAAATTTAATGAATTGCTCTTCCGACTTCCGATTCTTCCAAGGATCTATGAAAGAATTGTTCTTTTTGACCGCAGTTTATTTTTTATCAAAACATAGATACCTAACTAATTTTCATTTTAAGAAATGGCTTTCGGGTTTGGGTGTCGTCCTAAAAATCTAAAACTTGAAAATCTTCATAAATTTTTTTCCTTAAACTTGCTATTCCACAAGAACACAATTTTACGAGCGTATTGTTTACTCGTCAAAAAACTCTGCGGCCTCAAAGATTTTTAAACAAATCCTAGTTTGTTGGTTCTTCTGGCCCACCCTCAAAGGTTTCTTGTCAAATAACAAATACACGGGCACACCACACTTACGTTTTGATAGCTTCTGTACGAACAACGCGGACAGGTGAATATGTCGAAAATTATGAGACACCCTGTAGAATGAAATCACGGACTTATGTGCTGCAGCATACTGATATGTACGCTATGGCATAATTTGGCGTAGGGACCCTGAGTCATTGCTTTACTATTAGCTAAACAAGAGCTAAACTTACCGCATAATTATACAAGGTTTTGTGCCAAGCAAATTGCAACAATTCCGGTAAGTGTAGTTCGTTTCTGGGTGGGTGCTGGCCCATTGCGGACTGCGCAGAGGGTTGTGGAGAAGCGTGACGTGGCGACGAAGCAGAAATCTCTTTTTTTCTTCTGTGTTTGCTTCTTTCTTTTGGGTCCCTGCCTTCATTTGAGTCAGGTGAAGAGTGACGGACACGGACAGACAGATCAAAACTAATCACGGAACTCAGCGGTTCAGGTCAACGTAAGCCACCCACAACTCTAACAAGGAACAAGCCCAAAGGTCACCGGCTACACTCACGTAAGTACTCATAATCCTTGACCAGATTGCAACATTCTTCAAACGCGCAGAAAAAGTTCCGGCTGCAAAATTATTCTTCGACTTTGGACTTTGGCCTGGGGGCACATAATGACATAGCGGCACTTTCATGGGAGATCGCACCCTTCCGCAATATTGAGTCGGGTCAGGCCGAATTCAGTAAGCTAAACGGCTTTTTTATGGCCGTTTTATTTATTACGTTTAATAGTGACGGTGACGGTGATTTCTGACGTCATTGACATCAGTTGAATTCGTAACGTTGAAAGTAGGTATTTACGCGTCGTAGATCGTTGAGCATTGTATGATGTAAGTCGGAATTAGGACGTTCAATGTTCGAAGTTTTGTGTTTGTTATTTGTTTTGCTTCGTTAGAGGAATTCGGGAAATTGATTTGGATTTGGATGGTTAAGCACTCTCGCTGCTACTTATTTACGGCCTTTTCTAGGCAAATTTTTAAAGTCTGATTGTAAATTATTGTTATTCCTATATCTAAATAATCAGTAATCAGTGCTATTTATAGCTCGTAGTTGTCTAATGTTTTAAAAATGTTACACCGGCCGGACGTATTTGGTTATTTTTCAACGCTTTACTTGATGTCATGCTGAATTATGTTAAAATGCGATTAGAACGATAATACAATAAATGTAATAATAATAACAATATTGAGTTTATTGTCCGATAAAACGGCCGAGGCCCTTACAGACAGCAATACAGTAAATGTGAATTGATCATTGATCGCGATACCGGAAAACGGAAAAGCTGCACGTTTTCACATTCAGAACCCAATGTTACAACGATAACTGATAAAAGACCCGACATATCCTATTTTTGTGCACATTTCCGTTTCAATCGCCGTTACTTGTAAGCTATTTTTATCGTTTGAAACAAAGGGCAAAATAGGGAAAAGGGCTAGCAACTAACCGTGTGTGATAAATTTGTACGTTCAAGAGAGCCGTAGGATTCGAACCGCTGATATACCGATCCCGAAGGCCGGAAAATATCGTATAGAGAAAGTGCGACTTGTTGCCGGTATTTAGCTTTTGATTGTGAATTTTGATATCTTTCTCGATTTAACCTTGGAAATCGATACTAAATAAGTGAATTGAATAGAAATGAAGCGGTGGTCATGGCAAATTTGTAAAGCTATTGTTGATTTTGCTAGAAAGACCCTGAAGATTTTCTAAAAACGCATGCACAATCGTAATTGGATTACTGCGTTTGGGTGTTATTCAAATGCTGAAACTGATATCTTGACTTCTTTTAATTCCAGTGTTATTACTCTGGTGATTGGTGTGGATTCCTAGAGCGGATAAGGTCCATTTTGATTGGAGTTCTCTTTCGTAGAAGTACTCGGAGTCTAGTGTAAGGAGATACAGTTGATTCAAAATGGGGAACGTCTTTGCCACCTTGTTCAAGGGACTCTTCGGAAAGAAGGAAATGAGAATTCTCATGGTCGGATTAGACGCTGCTGGAAAAACAACAATCCTCTACAAACTCAAATTGGGAGAAATAGTCACTACTATTCCAACAATCGGTAAGCTAACATCTAAACAACATGTTTCCGTATTAGCTTGCATGCGTTGCAAATCAGTCAGGATATTTGATGAGCACATGAATCATGCATATGACAGAAAATCTCAAATTACTAAAACTAGACCGAAATTAGTGAAACTAGAGCTGAAAGTACTGAAACTAGAACATCAGTCAAAATCCTATCTTCTTGACTTGAAAACGCGAGCTTCTGCACTGCATATTTGCTAAATGCTTACTGGTACAAGTTCCAGTACTTGTTTGTGGGTGGTTTAGTAGAAGTCAATTCTAAATGGAAAGGAAAGGTGGTTTGTAACTATCTGTGAATCGTTAGTTCAACGATTTTCACACCGCGAGAATGAATCAGTACTAATTCCTTCATTATCCATGATCCATTCTATCGTTATCTTCGTTTTCGCAAATCTTTGAGTAAGAAGTAATGATGTACTATAATTGAATATAAGTTTACGAAGAGCACCTAGCACCTCATTCAACGAACTTTGGACTAAATATCCTACTCATATCCTCCATAATATTTTCATTCTTTATTTACATGAACCACATAAATATGCATATGCGTGTACCTAACCTACTGAACTTTCTTATGAATATGAATCACTGATACTGAATGGCTCGATCTCTCAATTCCGTACTTCATAAATTCAGTATCAATTGAATATTTCTTCGCAAAGTTCCTGCTGACTAATCCATTGATATTAATATTAAGTTCTTACACAGAATCATGAATTCAACACTCTTGCATATATGAAAATGGGTAGTTTTGCGTTTCATGTTTCGTTGACTGCGATACAGACCAAGTACACTTGTGATTGATCGAACAGAGAGACCGTTGCTTTGATGAGAATGTGGTTAAGATTACGTCATTTCATTAGTTGGCAATAAGCTATAAGCTTATGAGATAAGTCAACACCATTCAATGCCTGTCCCATTCCCGTACGCAAACTGCTCTCTATCCTTGTTATCTTCCACGTGCAACATGTGGCTTATTTCTTGTATAGTCATGTCACCTATCATGCTATCATCCGTTCACGTTGTTTCGTCCATTCGCCGTAATTTCAGGGCAGGAACATAAACAAGAAACAAGTAGATTGACAAAAACCGTTAGTTCAAAATCTAGATATTTACTATATTATTCATGAAATTAACTTGTAGACTCATTTTTTCAGAGCCTAAAATGTGATCGTTTGTCTTTCAAAGGAAATTTCTAAAATATAAAGTTGAATTCATTAAAGCTAATACAAGTGTCCTTTGTTACAGGATTCAATGTGGAGACAGTCGAATATAAGAATATTAGTTTTACAGTCTGGGATGTCGGTGGTCAAGATAAAATTCGACCTTTGTGGCGACATTACTTCCAAAATACACAGGTAAAACACACTTCTGATTAGAAGTTGATATTTGAATTTGCAGTTAATTATATGGGTGATTTAATTGCTACTTTTGACAGGGCTTGATATTTGTGGTTGACTCTAATGATCGTGAGCGAATCGGGGAAGCCAGAGAGGAGCTCATGAGAATGTTGGCTGAGGATGAACTCCGTGATGCCGTCTTGCTCATCTTCGCCAATAAGCAGGTACGACTATTGATAGCATAATTACCATACAGACAAAAATAGAAATTATGAATATGCAATGACCCTGGAGTTTGACCTTGCTTGTTTGGCATAATGCATTCCCAATTCATATTTAATTGCTTTGACCTAAATGTTTTGCAACGCTTGGCTGACGCTGCCGACATTGATACAACAGTTTAGCAAAGGTTGTTACCATTGTTAATATTGTTTTCTAATGTTTGTTTTTCGTTTGACAGGACTTGCCGAATGCAATGAATGCGGCCGAAATTACGGACAAGTTGGGTCTACACTCCCTTCGAAATAGGAACTGGTACATCCAAGCCACATGTGCCACCTCAGGTGATGGTCTCTATGAAGGTCTTGACTGGCTTTCAAACCAGCTCAAAAACGCCAACCGCTAATTGAAAAGAAAAATTGAAATCAACTGAAAAAGAGCCGCGCGGAAAAGCAAAGGAAAAAAATCAGAAGTCCTGAATTCGTCATCCACCAAATATACTACACTAACTTTTGATGTCTTGTAATAATATTAGTTTCAGTAATTCTCTAATTGTATCTGATTTATTTACACCAATTTTCACCATATTCAAGTAGATAGCGTCCCCCCTGCCCTCGTATTATTCTATTCCTATATAAAACAATTAAAAGAAGCTATGATTATCTTATAATTGGCATCCTTGGGCTATCCAGTACAGTACACAGTCAGGCCTGACATTTGATCTTTTTTAAATGTCACTTACGTTTTTGCAATTTTCTAAACCTTTGGGGAGTCAGTCGTTTTGTCGGGAGGGTCAAGTCAACTCGAGGATTCAAACAGGCAAAAATAATATCCTGAATAAGAACAGCCAAATTGTCTTTACAAAAAAAAAATAACTCCCAAAATCAAATTGAAATATGAACCAATGATATCAGTGATTAAATCTTTTAAAAAATCCCATATGTGTTGGCCTGAACCTTGTACATAAATGTCAAATTATGGACTGCGATGGTAAGGAGTTAAAAATATGCGTGCGTATTATAAATATTGTGTGTATTGTACATTCCTTATTGTAAAACATAGTTTCACCATGAATTAAAATAATTTTGAAACAAACAATCACGAACAGAATTGGTTCATATTTTTAATGACTCTGTAGTTTTATGCCCGTTATTTCAAAATCGCTATGAGTCCAATGAACAGGGCTTATTGGCAAAACTTGTAAAATGCCCAGTTAAGTTGCTAGACATGAATTTTCGAAGAAATACAAATGTTAATTTGGTTTTATTCAGACCGGAGAGAATTTGTAGAGTTCACTGTACTACTCTATGATGTGTACAAATTGGCGAAAATCAGAAGTTATATAAATTAGTGTTTGTGTGTGATAATTAATTAGACTTCCAACTTCCAATGCGTGTGATTACATATAATTAGTAAGTAGATTCCATTGGGTTTACGTAAGACGTTTGGCCTTGTGGTACAGGGCATCCACGACTTTTCCCATGTTCTGAATGAGGCCAAGGGCCGCTTCATAGGCCTTACTGTCTTCCATAGCATCGAAGATGACCAGAAGCCCGGCACCTTGATCCAAAACTCCAGCTAACTTCCGATCCAAAATCATTTGAGATAGTTTTTGTTCCACTTTGTGTTGCGGTAGTCCAATGGTTTTTGCAACGTGCGAAATCTGTGCAAAATGAGGCAAAGTTACTGGCTAAACTGTCAAAAAATCGAGCTTCTCTAGCACCCACTACAATACAAATACTTGTGACTGCATTGTACCTCAACTTTGGAGTAGGGCTCAATAATACGACAAAGATTCTGTTCCATCATGCTGTCATAGAGCGTTTTGAGATGAGCTCGAATTACTTTGTCACCCTCCAATTCCGCTTCGAAGTCCTGTTTGGCTTGATTGAAGTCTGCCAAGGACCTTTTGTTCGCAGCCTGGGCTACAGCCTTCATCGCATCTAAATCCCTTCCAACGTATTTCAGAGCCAGTTTACCGCCAAGGAGCTGCGTTACTTCGTCAGGCCTGTTGAGGAACCATAATATCATTTTCAATTCATGAAACTTGAAAAATGAGGAAGTTCTATTCAGAAATCTTACAGCGACAGCATGATTTTCGAGAGCAACATGTACTTGAGGGCAGTCAGGGCCCTGGGGCTCTCAATGCTGTCTAAACCCTCGAATGCCTCGTAGAAGTACGAGTAGGCGGTTTTGAAGTCCTTCTCGTCCGCAGCATGGAGAATTCCTAAAGCGAGTCGCTCGATTAAATTGTAATTTTGAGTTTCGAGATTCTATCAGATCAAAAGCTTAGTGCCTTGTTTCTTACCAGACTGCAAATCCAAATCCGCCTGCATGTTGGGTGGGCAATAAATGGAATTAGCCGTAGTTCGAGCACTTGTAAGAGCTGCACGAGCTCTTGGCAAATTCCCGAGAGCATGATACGTCTTGCTTTCAAGAAGCTGAACTTCCACCAGTAAATTCTTGTCATCCACTTTCTTTAATTCCTTGAGAAGCACGTTACCCAACTTCAGAGCCTCATCGAATCGCTTCCGGTCATGGTAAACCGCAACCAATCGACACTCAAGCGATTGACGAAGAAACGTTCGCTTCTCTTCCTTAGCCCAAAGAATACATTCATTGCAAATCCGGATCTGAGCCTCCTCTGTCGCTTCTCCTGTATCCAGAAACATGTCCACGAGCGTCCTGACCCACTTAGCTGCCTTGGCCTTGCTCACGTTCGCATTTTGAGGCATGGGTAGTTTACGACGAAGTTCCAGAATCAAGTTTTCGAATCCTCTAGCATCCTTTGATTTCTTGTAAGCCTCAGCAGTAGCCGTCATCTGCTCTTCATTGATTTCATCTTTATCCAGTGGCGGTGCTGCAATTTATTAAACAAGGAAAATGTATTACATCAGTTTTATCCTCCGACGTTCAACACTAGACATACACCCGAAAATTCTACGATCATTCTTTCATAAATCAAGTTTAAGTTGTTCACGCAGTTTGCACAGCCAACAGCTGACAGCGTAAATCGAAAACTTCTAATTTACATATTAGTATAATACAATATTACATACAATATTAATAGTACAATGAACATAAAAATATAACTATACACTAAGAGCACTGATATTTTTCCATTTCTTAAATTACACAGTAGGTACATTCCGCGATTCAGCATATGGCATACAAAACAAAATAAATACAAGCTGACAAGTATACGGCTTGAACTTTTGATAACTTACGAACTGAGCCAGCAGGGTCCCTGGGCACGTGTCCCACGAGTTGTGCGACTCGAGCACTTGCCATTTCAGTAACCTTTGACACTGACCTTCCGCTTCAAATTAAATTAACTCTTTTTCAAAACAACGTCTACTTCTTCACGATTGTTTGTGGATTTCTCTTGAAATGACAGCAGCGAAGAAGTGATGATGCGATGCAGTGACTCCGCGGTATTCAAAAAATACGGGCAAAACTTCAATGCAATGCTATAAGATGATGGGCGGAACCTCAGCTGTCCGTAGTAGTAAATACAGTATACTTTTTGCTTAAATTCTAGTATAACTTTTGAATTTTACAATATTACAAAATAATGGATTATTGGTATTACGTAACAATACGAGATGCAGTGACTCCGCGGTATTCAAAAAATACGGGCAAAACTTCAATGCAATGCTATAAGATGATGGGCGGAGCCTCAGCTCGCTGTCCGTGGTAGTAAATACAGCATATTTTTTGCTTAAATTCTAACATAACTTACCAATTTTACAATACTCCAAAATAATAGGTTAATGGTATTACGTAAAAATAAGCTTTTAATTGTAAATTTTAACTTAGTCTAAATAAATTTTGTGTAAATTCTGGCAATAAAAGTCTGAATTAAAACCGCTGCATTTTTTATTCGCGCACAGGGTGGTACGCAAACGCCTTATCCCTCATCCTCGTCTCACATGCGATGTGAAATTTTAATTGTTACTAATGAAATGATGAAATGACTAGCTTGATTTAGCAATGATAAATTTAATAGACTTTAACATCATGTTAGTCAGGTTATGAGTGGTGAATTATTCTACTGTGCACGAAATCCGCTAATTGGATCTTTAATTAATTACGAAATGCCAGGCAAGCAAGCAATAAGCTGTAAGCAGGCACAGACAACAGAAAAATACAGCTGAACTTGGTACCACCCTGTTCCTGATCTCCCAGCTTTGGGTTTTTCATGCCATATTTCATAAAATGCAATCCAGCAGTAATGCTTACAATAGAAATATGTCATGTACTTCTGCTGTGCTTTGAGTGGGAAATCGAACTATAAATACTTTTGCATACTGTTGCCAAGAAAAATAGAATAATCAACGACAACTGTTTCAGACAAGGCTGCATATCCCGGAAGTGAGAAGTTTATACCACAATTTGGGGGTCAAGGCAAAGGTCAAGCTTGCGGTGATCAGCGCCGGATCATCTGGGTGCTTCGTAAGACACGTTAATTTAATTGTAAGCTGGTAGTGGATTCTAATATGGCGAACTCGTTGCGTAATGCTGTTGCATTTCTTGTCAAGTCACAAGTTTAAAAGTTTAAAAGTTGCTAGTTTAACGTCGGACGGTTTCAACCGTGATCTGAGATCACTATGGCTGGTCTCCCAACCGTAGACGGGCCCTTTATGTACAAGTTGCATGATGTACATTTTGTGTGTTTTGGTTTTGTTTGATTGGAATGGTATTGTAGTGTGAAGTGATTGTTTTCATCGGGTCCTTAAATATGCATGCTGTCCTAAAGTGACACGCGTTCATGGAGATTACACAAACGTTACAATTAATGTCATAATGCAAAAAGGCAAAATAAAACTGTTAACACTTTGCACTTGTGCATCATGCTGTATTATGGTCATACCAATTCAATTTGTGCTGCGATTTTAATCTGCTTTTTCGTTATTTCTTTTTATTACAGCAATTATCAGGAATCACCGATGACATGGCAGACATGAATGACAGTGACCTAGACATCGACACGAGCATTGAGTGTTCAAAGAGATTTCACACGCTTCAGCTCAATGAGACAGCAAATTCGTTCATTGAATCTGTTCCCTTCGATTCTGCGTCAGATCACGAGTCAGATGAACTGAATCGATCACGACGGGAAAGTGACTGCAATCACGAAAGCGAGAGAAATGGTCACCTTACAGGGATTGGAAAAGATTCGTTCAGCCTCACCTCGTTTTTACTGAAGTATAGTCAAAACAGTGAGCATTCACTACACGCTGGAGAAGATGCCACGCGGAGTAGTTACGGTGGTCATGCTCCTATGCCACTAAGTGCGCAAATGAGAAATACTATTCTGGAGGCCTATAATCAAGCAGAAGCTGGAGGGTCGGAACTGGCAGAGCTGGTAAGATACCTTATGTACTTTAGACCAGTCAGATTACGGAACTGTAGAAGCTCAGAAGTTGAAAATGGAATTGAACAACTTAGATATCATTAATAATTATTTGATTTCCTGCAGGTCACAAAATTGCACCAAATCCTAGAGTCCCAGGATAAATCTATAAAACATCTCCAGTTGACCTTGGCAGATAAGGGCAATCAGGAGAACATACGTCAATTCGAGTATGATTGCATGATGACGGAAGTAAGCGCACCTCCTGCACAGATACTTAATTCTTATCGTAGTGTCTCTGTCTCTAAATCTTTGTTTCAACAATTAATTAGCTCGCAGAGCTTCGAGAAGAAGTGAAAGATCATCGAGAACGCGATCGTAACATATCACCGCCAACAGACCTCACGTCATTCATGACCTTGCCTCCAGAATGTAGTGGCACGTTTCCAACTGAAATTGTTCGACCCGTATCCGTACGTTCGCAAGAAGTTCAGACCAGTTTTCTTGAGGTTCCTAGAACTGACACATCGGTTCAAATCGAAATTCCAACCAGTGACAACTCTACGCAATACATGAATTTGGTCCCTCCGCTGGACTTTTCATCTCAAGCTGGGTATGAACACGTGGACTGTTCTACGCAAGTTGTACTTGATCATGCTAATACTTCCGCTCAAGCCGGATCTGGCCTCCAAACGCTCGACACTTCCGCCCAAACTTTGACCGTTCAAACATCGGATATGTCTTCTCAAAGCCTGGCTATCCCCACGAACCTAGACATTTCTCTACAAACTCAGTTCCCTAATCTGGAGGCTGAAGCCGTTCAGAAGAAGTGCAAACTGTTCCAAAATACAATTGACAGTTTACGGAAAGAACTGACTAGTGTCAAAGACTCGCTCAGTTCTGCTGACCCTGCACAATTCAATGAAATTATTAAAAGTGTACAAAGCCTATGCACGGAACAAGAAATGAAAATGAACCGACTCAAACAGAACTATGCGCGTGATCTCGACGCCCAAAATCAAATCCAAATTCAGCTGAAGGTTGATCTTGAGGCTCTTCGGCAGCAAAAGGAAGAAGTAAGCAGAGCGGCGGCTGAGGAGATTGCAGACCTCAAAGTCAAAATGGCGCAGGTTTGGCTCGTCTTAAATCATGTTGCTAATTTAAAACGAATGTTTTGGCATTTTCTATAAAGCCGTTGGTTTAATTTCAGCTGGAGGATTCCAGGAAGAGTGCAGAGCGAAGGCTCGTTTCCTTTTCCTCACGCCTGTCACCAGAAGGAAGTGAACTGGACGTGGACACGTCACTAACGGATTCAGCGGCAAACAATTACAATGGCGGAAGTGCCAGTGAGCATTACCAAGTGAGTCGCACCAAAATGGAATACCTTACCATTACGCCGCCCGTTTGCATAGATGACGGAGATGTCTTGGAAGGCCGGGGTTCATCGGATGTACCGATTAGCGTTGTGGAGGATTTGAAACTTCAGGTATGCAGCAGAGCAGAGCAAATTGTACACTCATCGTCAATCAGTAAAGTTAAATTAAGTTAAGGATTTTTTTGTTTACTTTTGAAGCTCTCTGTGTTAGAAAAGAAATACGACGTAAATCGCCGATACTTGGAAGAACAAACAGCTGAACGAGAATTAGAGCGTGATGAGTTTCATCGAAACATGGAGGACTTGCAGTTGCAATTGGAAGAGCTTCGGAAGGACAAAGATCGACTTGACGAAATTATTTCGAATCAAAAACTGGAAATGGACGACTATGACGTACGTCTGAAAGATGCGACGGAGTATGAGCAGGAACTCGTAGGAAAAGCGGAGAAAGTTGAGGAAGAGCTTAAGTCTGCAGTTGACAAGGTAAACTTAAAAAGACTTGATTTACTCATGAATTTGTAAGATAATGCTTTTGATATGAATCTCATATTTTATTTGATTAGATATATGAATTGCGTGAGATTATTCGTGATTTGGAAGAACAAATTGACTCCACTACAGTCAATGTTGAAGAGCTGAAAGACAGAAATCAAGTTCTGGAAGAAGCTCTGGAACGAGCTGAGGCGATTCGCAAGGAACAGCTTGAGGAAGGCATGAATAGCTCAGAGGACACTTACGTCACTGCTACTTCGGAGTTACACGAGGAGCTGTTTACTCAAGTACAGCATAATTCCAATCGTTGCTTCATTGCATAAGGCATTTTGATCCTTACTAAAGTGGTATTGGTTTTGATTATAATAAAGGTCCACGACTTAGCTTCTCGTTTAGAAGCGAAGCTAAACGAAATGGATAATTTCAAATGGTCATCCCGGCCGGCGAGTTCCTGCTCCGGAGCCATATCAGTTTCAACGGAAGATGTTTCAGTAAGGGAATTGAGTTACTTCAACAAGGACAAGGGTCGAGAAATTACTGCAGTTGATCTCGCAGACGGTCTACGACGACTCGATACTCACTTCGAAAGTTTTGTTCGTTTCGAGGAAGTAATCATGAAGAAGCTCAGGGATACGGAAATGCGGTTCGAACAGGCACGCAAACGCCATGACGTAAGTTCAGATCAGAGTTAAAGGTCAAATCCCTGGTCATTTTTTTTTGTAGTAAACGGCTGTTTCTAATTATGATTAGGAATTGGAGAGCGAGAAACTGGCGTCACAAGAAACCATGAAAGATCAGATTCTGAAAATCTCCGATTTGCAAAGCCGTTTAGATCAGCTTCGTTTTGAGCCTTCCCCGAATGCGGTAACTTTGACTGGACTGAGAGCTCGTGTGAAATCATTGTCCGAAGATCTGGAGCAACACAAAGGTCAACTTCAGCTCAAGACTATGGAGGTATTAAATTCGAAAGCAGCTTTTCCATAGTTGTTGCATCGTCTGACCGATCCCCATATTTTGTTTAAGGTTCAAGACATGGCCGAAAAACTAGCAGCAACGCAAGCCTTACTTCAAAAATACACAACTGCTCCTAAACGTGAATCTGTTCAAGTCCGAAAGCCCACTGCATCTGTATACGTTCAAACTGACAAAAAACAACCAACCGCTGATCTTCAGAACTCATTTGTTCAAACAGACTCACTTCCCGTACGACCCAAACCTAAATCTACCTATGAAATCGGTGTTCAAACGCAACCTCTTATCCTCGAACCGGGTGCCGATTACTTTACACATCCTCATGAAGTTCTGGATATTTCAACTATTCCCGGTGAACATAACCCAATTCATTCGACACCGAACGAAGGAATACAGCTTAGATCGAAACGTGGATTCAGAACGTTGGTAGAAAGCGATTTTGATAAAAATCGATCACCCGAAACGTTCAGAAATGTTCAGTCTACGCGTATCGAACGGTTGTCTACAGTGTCTGAGCTGAACAGGACCTTAGAATCGGATGAGCGCCTGAAGGACGTTTTGAGTCTGGGTCAACAGGTAATGTGCACCAATTTGTATCGGTCATTTTTCATTTTCATAAGATTTCATGCCATGCCCATGCGCAATATTGCTAGTGAGGATTGACTTCAGTGTATCTCGGTAGTTGTTACCATTACTAATTACCATGGCAACCCTAAAGAATTTGTATTTGTCACCTAATTGATAATAATTTTGTGATAATTTTTGGCATTGTCGTTATTGTATTTTCCTTCCAAATTCCAAATCCAAAGTGTCCCTGCTTGGAACATCAAAATTCAAAATTAGTCGCTTCCAAATCCTTAGTATTTTCTAAATTCCAAATTCGATTCTATCGACGGAAAGGAAATTTCTAAGTGGGAACAACAATGCCTGAGTGTCCACCGAAGCCAAAATGTCTGCCAAAGTGTCCTCCGAAGCCTCCAGTCTGTCCGCCAAAACCGCCAGTCTGTTGTCCGCCGATGCCACCCGTCTGTTGCCCGCCTATTTGCTGCCCACCTTCAAAGCCGGTTATTCAGGACTGTGGTACTAAGCGTTCTTTGGTGCCACCTATTCCTAAAATCACCGTTGGTGGGTCTTACCAAGACACTGCGCCGCAGCCACCTGAGGCACCTACTCCAGCTTCATCCGGCGATGGAAATCGGCGATATTCCTTTGAAGAAGCTCGGGGACTTCTCCAACCTGGCTACAGTCGTTTCGATGAGACCGATCCGAAGCAGAAAGGCCTCGGGAAGAGGATTTCAAGCAATACTTTGCATGGAATTGATTCCGTGAACGATCTGCGGTCATGGGGAATTTCCGGCGAAAACAGGCGGCGTCATTTCTTGGAACAGATGAATCGATCTCGGGAAGACCGAGGCTTTGTCGATGAGGTACAGTGCCAAAACTTAGCTTTTAGCCAATAATAAGTGAAACAGGCGTAAATAAAGCAGTGGCAACGGCTAAAACCCTAAATTTTTAACAGGATTACCCAGCAAATGAACCTGGTGCTGACGGGCTGACTGGTTTTGTTGAGGTTGATGATCCAGTGGAGGTATTAGGCCCTTTCGCTGGTGACCAACCATCACCCAGTGCACCACCTATGCCTGGCTCGACGCCGACGGTAAGTGCATCTTTACACCTAAGGTCTAAAATTAACATATCAGGCATTACCTACTTACTAAAATTACTAGAAAATTCTAATCGTTCTACACAGAATGGTGGCCAAGGCGGGGGCGGGAACGCAGGTCCGGTAGCACCTGGAGCTGGAGGCTCCTCACCGTCACCGTCATACGGAGCCTTGGATAGGACTTTTAGTGACGTTCCTGGAAGTTCAGACCCAGCAGTAAATTCGTATTTTAGAGCATATATTTAAGGCTTAATGATGCCGGGCGTTGAAGTCAATCCTTATTGTTGCTTGTTGCAAACTACATAAATTTTAAAATTCATACTAGGCCATACCTACTGAACTATGTTAATCTGCCGTGAACATGATATGTATGTAAGGCTAAAGTTGTACTGTACCATATTTAATTGCTGATTCGTTTTGATAGGAAGCTGAAATGCTCGAGCGAACGAACGACCCCGCAATGGGGCGGAGCATGCATGGACCATCGACCGCTGATCCAGGGGCTCAGAACATTTCAGGGACCGGTACTGCCTCAACATCACAAAACATGCTGAATCCGTCCCAACGCGCACCTCTCCCAAGTGGAAAAATGCATCCTGCTGCCGAAAGAGCTGCAAATGGTATGTCGCGTACAGATATGCCCAATATTCCTGGCATGGTATTTGGACCAAATGACCGAATGGCTTCATCAAATGATCCCACATCCACGAGAGCACAGTTGCCTCATGGTTCTCTATCTCAATCAGCTCTGCCAAACCAGCCACCGAAGAAGACCTCTCCGTGTATTCCCAGTGACTGTGTCCAAGCTAATCTTCTTGAACAAATCGAGGCCCTCAAAGAGAAAAACCATCGTCTCGCAGCCCAACTCGAGATGTCTCAGAGCTTCCTTGAGAAACAGCAGGAAATGTTGGCCGCAGCTACGATAGCCAAAGCTCAACAACCGGCGCCAAATGTTGCCGTCTCTCCACCGCAACTCCAAGAAGCGGCTGCATCAGTTACCCCTCCACCGAAAGCTCAACCCGTCGCACCTGCACCTCCATCTCCTCCAGGTCCACCATCTCCACCACCACCGTTCTTCGCTGCACCGCCGGCTACCGAGTGCGTCCCAACAACGCCTGAGCAAGAAGTCCTCCTCAAACAAGTCCAGCAATTAAGACAGGAACGAGATGAGCTCGAGCGACGCCTGAACCAAGGTCAAGGTGAGACTGACGCTGGACGCACTGAGACAGAGCGACAGATCAAAGAGGCCTCGACACTCGTTTCCCGACTTGAGCGAGAGAAATCAGGTCTCGAAGCTAAACTCCGAAGTCTTCAAGCGAACAACGACTTTCGTGGGCGTCAATTGGAAGACTTTATGCATATGATGGAATCTCAGCGGAACAATCTTAAATGTGAAATTTCTCGAAGAACCAAAGAGCTTGAAACCGAGATTATGAAAAAGAATGCTCTACAGACCAAGTTCCAAGAGTCCATGCGAAGCTTGGAGCAACAGAAGCAAGTTGATCTTCAAACTCGGCTCGAAAATGAGCGTTTGAAGTCGAATTTGGAAAGACTCCAGTCTCAGTTGGGGGTAAGCACATATAAATGTTTAAACTTTAGAATAGAATAGAATACCTCTACCTATGACTAAAACGATGACTTGACCTGCGACCTCTCTCTTCGTTCTTCAGTACTTTTGGGTTCCGTATTTAATTCCTGTTTTCGATTTTTGTCCATTTCAGAGTCAATTTCGTCCTTCCTCTGCCAACAATGTAAGTTTCTTAATGCACCCTGAATTCGCCTAGCCGTACGCAACATATCCTTGAGCTTCTTTTTTTTTACCTTGACCTTGCTTTATCCTAACCTTCAACCTGCTCCCCTTTTCGTTGTCCCATTCAGCCTGCTTCTCCTGGCATGCGACAACCAATGGCGTTCGGGAATCCCATGGCACAACCACCACCGAATCCAAAGGAACAGGTCGTCTCATGTGCAATGCCACCCGCTGCCCAGGATCGGATGCGGCTGAGCTATCTTACTCCAGCACCACCTGCTCCTCGCCGACGTGGGCGTGAGATAGGCCCTGTCAAGTTTAATGGTTTTGATTACTGAAGATTCCTGATTCCTAATCCATCCTGCGTCCCGTCGCCAACCTTTAGCTTCTCATGAACAGTACCTTATCCTAATCCTAATACTCCTTACAATTTTCATTGGACTTATTGAACAATAAAATAATCGCTTCGTAGAAATTCTGTCGCTTTGCTTGTGTATCAGCATCAATTCTTAATATTCGCCAGTTTTTTTTAACTTAACACGGCCGTTAATTTTTCAGATGAATGCAGGGTCACATTGTATTGAAATGTACTTAAGAACCAAGAGTTACCGCAAAGCGTTGACCTGGCAAAAGAAGTATTTGACCACAGTTATACAGGGTTACAAAGTTCTGCTCAATATGACTGGAGCTGGTTTTGAACATCCGGACATTCTGCAGAAGGAAGTCCTTATCAAACCCTTCCTCCGTAGGGTTGTTGAATCGACAGTCACCGATAACTCGTTTCAGGTAAGTTTTTTTGTTACTGTCTTGGTTTACAGAGGTATCCGGGACTTGCAGTGACCAAAGGTCAATTCGTGTTCATTTTGTGTTCCAGAATTTACGTCAAAATGGTCCTCGCCATAAACCGTATGAAATTTATGGTCCGCCGCTGGAGAGATCGGCCTCACTGCCATGCTTACCGTGACGCTAACAAGGCCGTGACCCAACTAACCAGGGTTGAAAGTTGTCCTAATTCCGATTTACGAAATAATGGTCTCCGAGATTCAGCATCAGATTCACCACGAAGGTCTCTGACCCTCTCTCCTGCCTTATCCCTAGCGAGCCTTCAGGGCTTCGACGTTAGTGAGTGTGAAACTGTCTTGTCACAATACATGCGCCGAATCCAAGTTCTCGAAAAAGAAGTTGGGCAAGTTCTGCATCGAGCGCCGGATCGAGTCGGTTATTAGACGCCATTAGCCATGCCATAACATTGTTAACAGTATCAACCAGTAATGCTGCCTAGCGTAAACTGCATTTCCTATAAATAATTACTAGCCATGTCAGATTTTCTTAATTTCTAATACCTCAAATTAACCAAGTAAGTTTTCCATAATTTGTAAATTATGCCTAATTAGTTACTGCATGTTTTATACAACTGTTTTCACTGTTTTTAACCAAATTAGAAGCCTTGTTTGATTCTTAGAGTTATACGTGTTTGTTATGCAAAACTAAAACCATGATTCAAAGTTCGAATTCATCGAATAAAAATGAATTTAATGTCCGAAATCAGAAGAATTGCCTTAGGGCTTCTATGGCAGCATTTTTATATTTGAGGCATATTGTTTATTATTTTGTCCTGAAATTTTGATGGGAATTCCTTCGAAATGCTTGCGAGTCATATTTCCGAAGCTCATTAATTCCAAAATTCTCCAGCGAGCACAACGTTCGGTGGTATTCCAACACATTAGAAGAGATCCTCCTA